>VYZP01017497.1:22639-44841 GCA_013400635.1 Hypocryptadius cinnamomeus | reverse complement strand
TGTCCATCGGGGAAAGGGTGGCTGTGCCAGCTCCATGTGCTGCAAGACGGCTGCGGGATGCATTGTTAGCGCAGCCCTGGCAATCCTCAGTGCAGGGGCAAAGGGGATGATTTCGCCTCCCGCCCCGCTCTGGGCGCACGGGGTGATGCTGGCAGGTGAATGCAGGGGAAGAGGGGCACAGGAGGAGGGAGATCGGGGGGAGTGGGAGAATGAAGGGTGATGGTTGCCTGGGCGGTGGGGCAGGGTCGGATCCAGCACCGGGGAGCAGTGGGATAAGCTACCAAGAGCTACCAGAGTGTTTGAGGACCACGGCCTGGCTGGGCTGAGCAGCTCCAGGGATGTTCCTGCCGCTGGGACATTGGGGCAAATCTTCCAGCGGCCCCAAGAGGTCTGAGACTCAAACAGCACGTCTGCTCCCAAGCTGTGGAGCTCAGTTTGAGATAGCATTTAGGGGCTTAACGTCACTGGTTGCTAGGTGCTTTGCCCTGGTAAACTGGTTGAATGTGCACTGCCACATCCATGCAAAGAAAACTCTAAAAAAAAAAAAAAAAAAAAAAAAAATTGTAGCTCTGCTTGCAACTTTTACCAGTTATCTAGCAGACTGTTCTAGTATCAAAAGCTTCCCTAAAGTACTGCCACCATTTTACCCTTGTAACCTCACTGAGCACCCTTGTGTTGCTGGCTGAGCCCCACAAGGGACCCAACACAGGCGGCCATGGGATGCTCGGGGCTGGAGCAGCTCACTGGCAGCCCCTGGCACACAGATGCTCCACGAGGGTCAGGCACGAGCTAACTGAATGCATAACTTTATTAAATAAATGCTTTGTCATGAGAAAAGACAAAGATCAAAGAGTAACATAAATTATAAGTTGAATAAATAGTATACAGCAATCTTCACTTTTTAATAAAATGTGAGATTTTTTTTTTAAGTACAAAATGCTAAACAGAGCATTAAGCTCTTCTTCCATTGTCAGTTTTTCACAAACTGCTTTTTTTTTTTCCCACCAGTAAGATTATGAGTATTTCTTGTTTACTGGAAAAAAAAAAACAAAACAACAAAACCAAAACGAAACAACAGAACTACCGTATGTATGTAAAGCTATAAAAAGCTACCGTAAAATGTGTAGTGAGTATTGCTTAAAGATAAAAACCAGGCAGGAAACTCGGAATCTGGTGTGTTTTAACAACTGTGTTACAACGGTGGGTAACGTGCATGGTGACGTCTGTCCCGGTGGCAGTGGCGGTGGCTGGTGGGGCTGGGGAGGGGGCCACAGCAGGCAGGGCTCCTAGCCAGGGCCAGGACAGCGGTCTGGAAGCGAGGTGAACTGACAATTCTTTAAATATACAATGCTCCATTTGGGGGAAAAAAAAATCAACAATGACAACAAAACAAAAAAAAAAGAAAACTAAACCAACAGCAAAGAATTTTCATGGGGAAGGTGGAGAAAAGGGGAAGGGGGGAGAGAGCGGAGAAATAGTGCAAAATGCTCTTGTACTAGTGGTTTTCGAAGTCCACTGCAGTACAGACAAGGGGTAGCCCAGCCACTGAGCGCCGCTCCCTGGGCAGATGTTGTGGAAGGGCTGTCCTGAGCCATCCTTGTCCTCTCCTTCCCAGCTCACATCCTAGATACCAACGTGGGCTCAGCACAAATACCATAGCCAGAGACCCCTGAGCCTCTCGACCCCCCTCGATGCACAAATTGCCGGCATCTCCTGGTGTGCCTCAACCCTCCCCAGCTTCCAAATCTGCCCCTTCTGGTTCTCTCATCCTAAATGCAGAGGGGTCCTGCTGGGTGCTGAGAATGGGAGCACCTCATCACTGTCACCTCAGAGGGTGACCGAGCCCTCCTGAAGTAACTCAATCCCAGCCCAACCCAGGCTCCAACCCCGGTCCTAAATATTAGTGCAGCCTGTAAACAGCCTCGTCCTGCCGGGGATCCTTAAGGGAGTGGGCAGCTGGGGGGGTCACTTGGTGCCCCATCCTGGGAGCTGAGGTGATCTGGGGGGTGAGGGTGGTGCACCCCAAATGTCCATCATCCTTTCCCCCAGGTTCGTGGGGACAGGACAGGCAGTGCCATCCCAGCATGGGGTGTGCAGGGGTGAGGGAGGCTGTGTGGGATGGATTTTGGTACTCTGGGCTCCCAGGGCCACACAGACTTGCTTGGTAGGGAGAGGATGGAGCATCGCCCTGTGTCCCTTCCCAGTATCTGTGGTGACCTCATTGTGACACCACCGTGGGGCCCTGTGAGCAAACCCTCACCCTGCAAAAGCATCCTTGCCAAAAGCCAAGGTCCATGGGGGTCTGATGCCCTTCCCATCCCACCCCGGGGGCACGTCTCCTTTCTCTGCAGCCAAAGGCTTTCAAGTTTTGGGAAATTAAACAAAATAACAAACAAACAAAAAAAAAGCAAGAAAGAGGAAGAGAGAAGGAAGGAAGGGTCCTGGGAAAGGTGGTACTGGCCTATGACAGTCAGGAGGTTTTGCACAGGGATCAGCAAGCGGACAGTGTCAAAAATGGTGTCCAGTGGCCCTTGGGGTTAGCACAAGCTCCTCCTCCTGCTGTCTTCACCCCATTCTTCACTCCACTTGCACCCCAGCATTAATCCACCACTCTGGTTAAACCAACCCTGCTCCATCAGCCTTGCAGAGCCTGGAGGGGTCCGTCTCTCAGCCCCCACCATGCTCCCCTCCAATAACATGGAATTACCCCACTACAACAGGCCTTTGTGGGGGCATATCTACACTGGTAGCACACTTCCTTCTTTTCAACATGGGAAGGTGCTTTGTCCCCAGGATGAAATGTGTTCTGCTGGGTCTCCGTGGAAGTCCATAGGCAAAACTCGCCCCTACTGTCATTTGGAGGAAAATAACCACAGGTATCCAGTCCTGCCCTCCATCAGGGTAACGTCCTGGTGGGGAGCCCACGGGATGCTTAGGGGAGTAATGTCATCTCATGAGAGGCTACGAGGGCTCCCAACCTGTGATGGCAAGAAGCCTTCACCAGAACCCCTTTGTCCCATCCCCACTGGTGGGGCCCCAGTGGTGCTGTGGACCTCCATTTTTCTCTGCCCAGGTCCAGGAAGCTGAAAGGGATATGGGGGTTCAGGAACCTTCCACCTGAGATCAGCTGTGTCCTTTGGCCAGTGCTGGCTGCCACCTCCAGCTGTGGCAGTAGGATGTGGTTCCCAGCGGGTGTGTTTCCCCACCACAGCACCCAGACCCCACAGCTCCCTTTCCTTTCTTTCCTTCCATTCGCTGCAGGATCTCCTCCCAGCACCAACATTGTGGAGACCCTTGTCAGGGATAAGCAAGAGGCGAGAGTCCCAAAATCAAATGCAAATGTTAAAAACAACAAATGAGTTAGGAAGGCAGCCGAGGGCTGTCCCAGCATGCCCAAGGCAGTGGGTCTCCATGGTGCAGTGGCTGCTGTCACCCAACAAGGAGCTGGGCCCCAGGTTAAAGGCAAGGGCCCATCACAGGATCTTACTGCAGGGTCATGGGAATCAGTCGTGGCAACATGAGCAGTATCCTCAATGCAAAAGGATGGTGTTTTCCTACCCACGGGGAAAGCTATAAACCAGCCTTAACAAAAAATCAAGATGAAACAAAGTGGAGGTTTGGGGGTTTTTTCCCCCTGGAGCAAACCACATTTTCGGCTGTGTAAAAAAAAAAAAAAAAAAAAACCAAACCAAAAGAACTCCATAGTTGGTCGTCTTCGTTGTGGCAAAGGGTGGTGAAGAGTTTTGGCCCTGATTCCCCTGTCCCCAAGTAGGGATACTTCAGTCTGAACAGTGATGCAGTCCTCAGTGTTGATGAGGCCCTGATTCCACAGGCACCGATGCTCCTCTGTAACTCTGCTTCTGTGCTTAATCCAGCAGGTTATTATTTGTTTTTGGGAGGGGCAGCATGTCCTCCAATTTCATATTACATTGAAACCTCCAGATTTCAAGGTGAAGCACTGCAAGGAGGGTAAGCCACATCAATGCACACACAAGTGCATGCAGGTGACGAACACTTTCACACCTGGATGCACAAAGGTCAGTCCTGCTTGTCCAAGAAAATTTCTGACCTTCCAATCAAGATGAACAGGACAGGCGAGACTGTATTTCCTTTTGTGATAATTTTTTTTGAAGTCCACAGATACATTCTGGGAGCATTTGTGCTGTTGCAGGATCTGTGTTTTCCTCCCCAGTTTATCTCCAGACACAAAGTGAACAGTCCCATGTCTCGCTTGCTGAAATGTGCCTGGATTTGGGGCAATCATTTGAGATGGAAATCAACTCAAGTGAGTCCCAGCAACCTGGGGAGAACACTCTGGAGGACTGCAAGGGGAATGCTGGTGGCCACAAGATTTTCTCTCAAGACCCTTCAGAAATCAACTAGCTAACACGAAAAAAATATAAAAATAAAAATGAACCTGCCCAAAACCCGTACTGGAGAATCAGCAACTTGGAGAGCTTCCTACATCAGGGTGACCTCTGCTTGTGGCAGAGGGGTGCAGGCAGCACTGGGGAGAGGTGCAGGATGGCAGAGTGGCCATGGCTGGTTTGTCTCTGGCTCTATCCTTTCCTTGCTGAGTCCTTGTTGTCAAAAGGCTGTTGTAGATTCCGAGTCCTCAGTTTCTTCAGGGTTTATTTTTCTCTCTTCTCTTTTTTTCCTTTTCTCTTCTTTCTTTTCTCTTTTCTTCTCTTGTTTAATTTTCTTTTTTCTTTCTTTTCTCTCTTTTTACTTTTCCTTTCCTTTCTTCTCTCCTTTCTTTCTTTCTTTCCCTTTCCGTTTTTTTTTTCATTTTTCTTCCTTTCTCTTTTTTCTTTTCCTTTCTTTTTTCGTCTTACATGAGATGAAAGGAATCGGAGTCCCGGGGCGTGGGGAGGTGCGGAGGGGAGGGTGGAAGGGAGTCTGGATAGATAGTGATGGGGCGGAGGGAGGGGATGTGGCTTCACTCCACATTGCTGCTGTCGAACGCGTGGCACTGCAGGTCTCCACTCAGGAAGTCAGTCCCTGGCAGCTTCATGCCATACTTGTCCACACACCAACACAAGCCACGCTTCCGGCCCCGGGAGGGCTTGCACTGGGGAGACACCCAAGGGCAGAGATCAGAAGCTAGCCACCAGACGCTCTGTGGCTCCCTCCCTGGGGATCAGGCCTCGGCCCTTTCACACCAGCGATGCAATCCCCATGGTAAGATCTGGCTCCTGCTCTCTGCTTCACATCCATGTCCCTGCTGCTACCCCAGCCCAGGGTTCTCTGATTTTTCCCCCTCCCTCACCAGCTCCTTCAGGATGCTTACTTCAGGCCAGATGGAACTTGGAGCCATCAGCAAGGCCACCCACCACCAAATGTTTCTGGAGATGCTTGCAGCAACACCCAGACTAACCCAGCAAAGGAAAAACCTCCATCCTTCCCACCCAGGGAAGTGGCAGAGAAAAGCCTTCTTGGGCGGGGAACATCTTACCTGCTTCCTCTTGTAGAAGCCCTTGCGGTCACAGTTGGGGAGGTGGACAGCGCGGGGGACCATCCGCTGGCTGCTCTTCAGCTCCTGCAGGGACGCCTCCATGTGCCTGCGGCACGGGCCCTGCACGCAGGGAGATCAATTGTGAGAAGGGAAGCACCTCACAGAACCTTATAGCTGCAAAAGCCCCCAGGTCCCCCCACCACTAGTACCCATTTCCCAGGGGTAAAAGCCCTCCACAGTCACCTTCCCACAGGAGCCTCATGGAGGGAAGGTGAAGGGACCCACCAGCTCAAACTCCTGCCGGAGCTCGGGGATGACAACACGAGGGTGAGCCGTGTTCTCAGCCATGCCCACGAACTTTGCCAGGGTCAGCTTCTTCCGGCGGTCCTTCTTCAGGGCTTCAGCCTTGAGCTCAGAGAGGCGCCCGTGCTTGGGCCGGTAGGCCTTGGGCGGGTAGGTCTCCTCTGTCATCTCCGACGTGGTAGGCTCCTCATGCTCCCGGGACTCCCGTTCTGCAAGGGATGGGGTACCAAAATGTCATGTCTCCGTGAGATGAGTGGGGCTTGCTTTTGCACAGAGACCCTCCTGCCCCACCCCAGAGGAGATCTTTGCATCAGGCAGGATGAAAACAAATAACCAAAGGAATCCCTTTCCCAGCTGCTGCCTACAACCCTGGCTTTATCCCACTGTCTGGGACTTCACAAGGTTTGTGTGTGACCTCTGAGCTTGGGACAGGAAGCTGTCTAGAGAGCATGGAGGAGTCAGAGGTCTAGAATACATTTCTACATACAAAGGCCATCATTGTTTTTGTGGAAAAAGACCAGTATGAGGGTCATCCTACCTCCAGGGCCAGGTGACACATAAATGAGGCAGAGAAGCCCTGGTTTATCCATGCTGAGAGGATTAAGTGACGAGTTCATACTTCACCCTGCCCTAAGAAGGCAAGAGCACAAGCTAGGAATGCTTGAAGATGATACAATTCCAAAGCCAAGGTCAATCACACAGCACAGCCACCACGTGGCTGGGCAGAAATTTCAGCAGTGATACCAAAGGTGTGGCTGACAAGTGCTGGGATCTCCAGGGTCCTCAGCTTGCAGCCCCACTCACGGGATCAGACCAGCTCCCATATGCTGGCACACACCAAACAGCCAGCAAAGCCAAGGGTAACACTGCCAAGTAATGCTGCCTGACTGCCACTGATGGTACTGACAGCAAAGGGGGACCATGTTTCGGTTCTGTCCATGGCACCCATCTTCCTGTAGACCCCCCAGCACAACCTCTGCTGGCAGGATGCAGTCAGGAGCCCTGAGCAGTTATATATAGGAGCAAGCTGGTGACAGTCTAAACTTAGATGACTTGTGACATTTAGTACAACCACCAGAGTGAAAAAGGGTTATTTCTTGACTAAATTTGAATACAGTTTAAAGGTCCTGAGGTTCCTGGTCTCCTGACCCCTGGGTCCCCAGCTGTCTGGTGTTGATGACAAGTCTGTGCTGGGACCAGCAAGTGACCATGAGGAAACTCATTGCAGCAGAAGGAAAGCATCAGAGTAGCTGAAAACTGTCCCTGAACAACATTTCTTGCAATTTCTATGCCAGTGAACCCAGATCATCCCCTCCTACAGGAGGGAAAAAGGCTCAGGATTAAAATAAAAGCAGATATACACCCCCAACAAGGCAAGCAGAATTCTTTCTCCAGACTGACTGCTTCCTGGAGCCCAGATGCAGCACCAGGAGGGAGAAAGGTGAAGAGGATGCCACTGCTGCCCAGGGATGCCTGAGGATGCCCAGTGAGGGGGACAGACGAGATGCTTAGTGGCAGATGGCAGTGCCAGACTGTCACACACACCACAGCTGGGGGGTTTGGAGGTGACCGAGTGTCACTGGGTCACTGGGTGCCCAAGCCAACCACAGGTACAAGTCTCCTATTCCTCCTTGCCAAGGGGACCTTGCACTCTCCCAGCAAAAATTTGAAAGTTTCTCATGGCCACTTATTTATTGAAGTGGCCCTTTGTTTTTTCTGTTTCCACAAGAACAGCACTGGATGAGCATTCCCAACTCTACACCTTCCTAACTGCCAAGAGCAACATAAACAATCCCCTGCACCATCCCCAGGACTCATGTGGCTCCCCAGGATGGGATAATTTTGCCATTTTGCCCCATGATGCTTATGTGCTTGGGGTTTTATTCCTTGCTGCAGGACTCAACTGCCTGCACAGATCAGGGCTCCTCTACTCTAAGAGGATGACAGACAGGGGATAGAGAAGAAACTGAGTAAACTGGGAATTACTCCCTAGAGAATGAAACAATACAAGGTGCAGCTGAAGTGCATCCTTTGCGTCAAAAGATATTCTGGCAACTCAAAGTCTGAAAAAAGAACGGAGGCATCTCCAGTGACTAAGCCCTTCTTATAGCAGTGAAACACACAGTGTTCTGTCCCAGGAATCCCCTCTGGCACCCAAATCCAGGGCTGGAGAAGGTGCTACCAGAGTACCTCCCTGGGCTGCCCTACAGTAATAAAGGAAGTTTCACATTGGTGCTGGCAACCCTCCAGTAACACAGGAGGGGCACAACTCATTACCTCCTCAATAACAAATAACTGAGGCACAGCTTCTTAGGGCAATCCTAACAAATAAAAACAAGTAACAAATAAAGGATACAAGGCAGTGAGGATTCAGTCAGAAAAAACAGTACAGGGTGTCCAGTCCCCAGAACTCAGCGTGTAATGGGTGTCTGCAGCAGCTCAGACTGCTCACATGGACAGCAGCTTTACCCTCTTGCAAACACCTTATCCCTCCTCTCCCTGCAAGCTGCCAGCAAGCCAGAGTGAGCTGGGGACTAATGTGGAGCCCTTTCAGCAAGAACAGATGGGAGCCACAGGAGCCCTGTGCTCTTGCAGATGTGCACTAAAAGCTGTCCAGATCCAAACCCAAGTCTGGTGCTTTCTGCAGGGCTGAAAAAGCACCTGGAACTGACCCCCTTCATTCTCCCTGGAATGCATGTGTTCCCCCTCAAGTGGGAACATATGCTTGGGATGTCATACAACAAGGGTTAGAAGTGATGGGACTCCTTCATCTGTGACTAGCAGTGGTGTCTAGTTTGGGTCTTTATATCCCAGTGATAACTCCATGGATGGCTTGATGGGATCCCCTTCCTCCATCCTCTTATGTTTTTTATAGCCTAATTTCCTTCAACAACAAGGCTGATGCAACCCCTTCTTTTGACAAGCCAATTTTGGCAAACTGAAGGGCAGAGGTCTCTGACAGAAACTCCTGACAAGCTCTGGACAGCTGGTAAGGGGCCTTCCCAGTGCCAAGAGGAGAGGGAAAGGCAGAGCCAGGGCATGCAGCACCCATGCAGCCCCTCCCTTCTCTTCCTGGCTGGCCATCCACCTTAACCTGCAGCTGCCCACTGCTGCCAGACCAGACCCACCAGTTGATTCATTACCCTCTGTGTGCCCCCAGGCTGGCTCATGGCAGGCAGCATTTGGCACCGCTGTGCCTCCATGCCTGAGGAGATGCTGGCAGGAGCAACGCCCAGTTTCCCCAAATGAGCCCTACTTGTGTCGAAGACTCAGGAAGGAGTTCAGGCTGGAGTTCCTCCTCCCTCACTGTCAGGTTCTGGCCTGCCACACAGCCCCTTCCTGCCTGCTCCCATCTGCCTGCCAGCCTGGTGGCCACCTGCAGAGGCAGAGCTGCCTGTCTGGGGACACAAGGCATGGGCAAAGCACACTGCATCCCTGTGGGCTTAGGGCATGGCAGGAAGGCCCTACTCATGGTGTCCCCAGATGAGGGACAGTGGGAAACAGAAGGTGGGTGGCTTACACAGCTTCACTCCTTCTCCCCACAACTCAGGAGGGAATCACCTCCCACTAGAGGTCCCAAGCTTACTGGCACAGAAAAATGACACAAAAGAATGACATTGCTAGCCAAGCTGAGGATGCCTGGCTAGCTTGGAGGTGACACATGGGCTGTAGCCACCTCAAAGGGATGTTGACCCTACAGCCAAGGCAGGAGACTGAACTCAACTCAGAGCCACTCCATGGCTTCATGTCTAGTCCTATCCACTGTTGCCCAGGGAAAGAGGGACAAGCATCTGGAAAGGCTCTTGACCCAGGCCAGGCCAAAAGGACTGTGCTGTTGATGAGCCCTGGGACACAGAAAATACCCACAGCAGAGCATGGGCTGTCCTATGCCCTGGGCTGAGGCACAGTGTCTTCTCCCCTCTCCAGGCCAGCCAGAGGGAACTCCCTAACAGGAACCATTTCCAACCGTTCCCTGCAGAAGGGAAGGGGAGTAGCAAAATACCAGGCACTGTTTCTGGGAAGCCACAAATTGCTCCTGTCTGGCTGGCTGCTGTCCTTAAGAGATACCACCCAGAGCAGACTACACATCACTCTGCCCTGCATCAAAACCCAGCCTGGTGCTCCTGGGCTTCAGATGCTTTGGACCCATGTGAGGTCCCAGTAAGATGGTGGGTGCACTCACATGGGGGAGCAGAGTGTGTGGGAACACTGCATCTCTGCCTGCTGACATTACAGAGTGGAACACAAAACTTTTTCCAAATGGCTGGGAGGCTCAAATTTTTGTAACACATTTTCATTGGTTTCTGGCAGAAAGGATCTATTGACCGCTGCTCCTAATGAACCGTGCTCGTTACAGCCACAGCCCACTGCTAGAGAACTTGCTGTCCTGTTCAACACCACCCTCAAAAGCCACATGCACCGAAGAAGTACATGCACAACCACAGCACAACGCTGCTAAACAGCCCTCCTGATTATTATCATGATCATTACTATTTACAGCGTAGGCACTAATACAATATACCACTTAAGCAGGAAGGTGTTGGAGGAAGACTTAATGGGGATCTCAGTTAAACCTCTAGCACAGGAACAATACAAATGTCACTCGTGGAGACTTTGAGAATTTGTCCAGTCCTTCCTCTGCCCCAAACTCAGCCATCTCTGTTCAGAGGTGCTCATTGCATATGGGGCTTATACAGGAATTCTGTTCTTAGGTACCTGGCTGGAAAACCCTGAGTATTTTCCCCAGCTGCCCTTCCCATTTGTTGCCCACTCCAGAGGAGGGGACATGCTCGATCTACATCAAAACTTCCTGTTACTGGCAGGCAAATTCGTCCCTGGACTGGGATGAATTTGTCCCAGGTCCCAGGTCCTCGACCTGGACTTGCACCTGTGGCCATGATGGGAAAATAAAAATTCCTCCTTCCTGGTCAGCACACAGAGACAGCCACTGTGTTTGAATTCTCAAGATGCAAGCACGGAAGGGATAAGGCAGGCAGGGAAGTGATGCAAAGAGAGGAGAGTCATCTCATCTTGCACCCTTTGGCAGCTGGAGAGTACAACTGAGCAAAAGCATTCCTGAGCTCCCCAGAGGCCACCAGACTCAGCCCAGGCAGAAGCCCAGGAGCTTTCACCCGCCTAATGAAGAACAGCTCGTTTACATTCCTGCCCCAGGCACAGCCCCCAGCGTGGTGGTGACCAGCCCCCAGCCCTGCTGGGGTGGTCAGTGGAGCGGCCCAGGCGCTGTGCCTGTGCTGGGGTCACTGCTGAGACCACCGCCCTGGTGAGGTCAGGCAGTGAGCTCAGGCAGCCGCCCAGCCCGAGGCCATCTGGCACCCAGTGGAGGCAGAGCAGCCAGGGCTGAGGATGGAGGCTCCAGCCAGTTCCTCCACTAGCCCAGGGTGTTGTCTGCTGGAGAGCCAGCTGCAATGTGCCTTGGACTTTGAACGAACTTTTGTGCTTTGGTGGGGTCTTGGCATCAAGCCGGTGCAGTCCGTCTGGCAGGGACTGGCGAGGGAGCATGCTGCTAATGCCTGCAGGTGATGAGAGGCTCAAAGGAGACACCACACACCAAGAAGGACAGAATAACAGCAGCCCTGCTGGGACTGCCACCCCACCTTTCACAAGTCTCAGCAACGTGCAACAGACACTTAAATCCATGTCACATAACACCCAAATGCTAACACTGAGGTGTTCTGGATGGCCAAACTCCATGTGTAAGTCATTGCAGAGATGCTGCACCCTCCAAATTGTGACCAGCCCCATCATCTGGCTTGGGTTATGATTTTAGGGTGGAACGAAAGTCCAGTCTTCTCTCCTGTGACTCCAGTGATCACACTTAGGCCTCCAAAGGTCTGAAGTTAAGAAAGGTAACTCCCACCACCTCTTCAGTCTTGCTCCCCTTGAAGCCTGTGATGTAGTTCCCATGGGTCAAGCTGTTTTACAGACACAGGAGCAGTAGTAAGAAAACACAGACCCTATTTCATTCCCTGAGAATTAGGAACTTCAATAGCTGCCAAAGGCACCAAAACACTTTTGTGATTTGCAGAGTGTGGAAAGAAGTCTTTAGCAGTCAAAGTGCTGTGAACTGCTCCCAGAAACACCCACTCTGCCCCACCACACCCAGTCACCTACCAAAGACAGATGATCAGAATCCAATCAGTCCATGGCTCAAAAGCCACACAGGTTTTTGGAAGAGGGGCTCCAGGGTATTCCAGTATTTTATACCCCTGTGACAACATGGTGGAAGTTGATGAGACCTTGTTCCACTGAGACACCTTTTAAGGGAAGGATATGGATCAGTAAGGCCAAGCTCAGAGAAGAGATGGAAAAGCATTCAGAGTTGGCTTGGAAGGTTAGGACTTATCTCCATTTCATTAAGCCAAGAGCCAGGAGGATGCTTGGGAACTGCTCAAGAATACCTGAAGAGCCTCAGAGAACAAGCACTGATGGCAGAGGGGTTGCTATTCCGTGGCTTTTTTTTTTTTAAGTAATTGTTTGGGCTTTGCTGAACTAGCCTGGAAGACCAGCTCTTTCTCAGGTGATTAATGTCTCCTCAGCAGAAACCTGTGGATGCAGATTCTGCTGTATCAGCCAGGGCTCACCTGCAGAGCGTGAATATCAGGTGCTTGGGCTGCCCCCAGGTTCACAAACAATTCATGGGAAAGGGAGATCATCATCCTGATGACCTCTGTGTCCTCACAGAGAGCTGGATGGGGGAGAAATGCAGCTCAGCATGTGGGAAAGGAGCTCTCAAGGGAACCAGCTCATGTTTTGGTCTGCTCTGGAAGTGCAGGACCTATCTGTAGGAATGAATCTCTGGGTCAGCATGACTTCGCAGTGCCAGCAAACGCCACGGAGGTGAGAGATGTACAGCTATGGGAACTGGAAGCTTAAGGAAGGATCTGTGTTGCTATGTGCACATAGCAATTTTCCTGAGTTGCCCTTCTTTACTGCAGTCACAAAATAAAACTCTGAGAGTAACTCTGTAGAGCAAGGAGAAATGCAGGTTTGGATATGGGGAGCTTCATGATGGAAGCTCCTTCCCTACACATTGCTGGCTGTTAGCTCAGCAGTCTCCAAGCACCCATGCTGTGTTGGAAGAGCCAAGCTTGGGCACCAGCTGCCTTCAGATGTAACAATAATGACTCTGGCTGAACAGGTGTTGTCTTTGTCTCTTTCCAAGGACTTCCCAAATCTGTTTACAATCAGTTCTCCATGCCGGTGTGGGAGTTTGCAATGCACATACAAGACACACCAAGACCCCGTGACGGTCTGAAGGAACAGGCAGCCTAGCCAGAGACTTTGGCTTGTCATGACAATGATTTCTGTCCAAGAGGGAGCCCAAAACGTCTAAGCAATAAAAGAATTGGGAAACTTTCCAGAGTTTCACCCTCCAGTAAGATGATGAGCAAACGTCCATCCATTTCAATTAAATGATACTGATGTGCACCATCTTGCAAAATTGCAGACACTCTGTTGCTAGATAGCTGCTTATATCAGCCTGACATTTCCTGAACAAAGAGAACTGAACTGGCAAGTGGAGAGGAAGGAAGTATTGCAGGACTAGATTTATATCAAGAAGCTCCTGTTGCTGATGCACTGATGATAGGAAGATAAAACGTATTTCCTTCATATCATCTGGAGACTGCAGATGTTCACCCATTCCATATGTTGAAACTGCAGAAGAAGCTGAGAGCTGAATTATGACCCACAGAAATCTAAATAAATCATCTTTCAATATCAGAGTGACCAAGACATATTCTTCCTTCCTGGAAAGGATGAAGTAGTTCAGCCTTTCTTAGTCTCGCATCTTTTCCAGTAAATCCACCTGAGCAGCAGATTTCATTGGCTGCAATAAAGGAGGCAAAACCCATACCAAACTGCCAAGAAACTAAGAGCAGGAAAGATTAACAAAGAAAAACTCAGAGGAGACTGCATGACAGTCTCTGTCTAACTAAGAGTGAGGAAAATCTGGTTTAGCTCCTGCAAGGCATCACTGAATTGTTTACCAGCAGTTTCTCCACGGGGCTTATTTAAGCTTTTCTGAATGAAAACAAAAGGTTGTTTGATCATCCGACCACCCGAGATGACTTGGAAAAAATTTTCCTGTGCCCACAGAAATGAAGGAAGTGTGATGTGTCCATCAACTGTCATTATTGCAGGAAAAAGAAGCAGGCAGGGGGACTTTCTGGGGGGATGCAGGTAGCTCAACATCAGCAGTGAAGGAAGTGTAACTAGGGAGAAGGAATAAGTAATTTGTCCACCTGGACTCTGTGGGGCTTATCTTTAAAACTCAGGTGAAAAGTGGTATCAATATACATGAGACATCAAGAAATCTGGACTTAAAAGCAGGTACTGCCAGAATGCTTGCCCCTTGCTCACCACAAAGAAACAGGAAAAGGCCCATCAAGGTGGAGCGTGGAGATGCACCTGTGCGAGGTGTTGGACAAGAACTGTTACAACACCAGAAGTATTTCAGGTGTGCAGCTGTGATTGCAAGTTCCAGCCTAGCCTGGATTAACTTCTAGGCCTCCAGCCCCACTTTCACAGTTTTGCCTTAAACCAGATGGAAAAGCTGTGTGAGATCATCCATTGCTCATCTCTGTGTCAGCACCAGATGACACATCATCACATGCACCGTCCATCCTGACTATTACCACCTCTGAGGGATGAAATTTCCAACCTCTGCCCTCAGGACTCCTTTCTTAATGGCTCCTTCTCTCAGAAAGCCTTTGCCTGCAGTAGGCCTGGATGTTACTTAATCTCTCAGTCCACCTAAGTAGGACCACAAAAAAGTACCAGAAGCTTGACATTCACACTCAGACAATATTGATGAGAAATTTGCCCAAGCTTGATCCTAATGGATGACTCTTGCCTCTCTTAGCCATTTTCCACCCTGTACCACTGCATGCTCAGTGCAATTTCTCATTGCTAATTTTTCATTAGCAATTTCTTTTGGTCCGACACAATGCAAAGATGCTTTTGAATGTTAAAAAAATCCCCATGGGTCTCTTTATGGACAAAAGGGTATAGACCTCCATTTTGGGGTCTGAAATTCCATGAAAGAGAACTGATCACCCCTTGCCACAGATCTAGAGCCTTTCTGGAATGATAAAATCCTTGTTGCACTTTGTTGTTTCTTCTGCAACCTCAGGCCACTGCTGCTTTTACAAAACCAAAAAACTGGTCACTGAAATGGTTATGAAATGATGCAGTAAAATTTCACCCACATCTACTATTTCATCAGGAAAGAAGGACACACAAGTAAGAGCAATGACTGTATGCCACTTTGTATTCAGATAAAACATCTTAAGACATGTAATAATATCTTAAGACATGTAGCTGTGGCAGCAGCATAATTGACTGCTGGACAGGTATAGAACAGGTATAAGACAATTATGCTGCAATTCTTCCCTAGTAAAACTTTTCTTCTTTTCCAGCATGTTCTTTAAATTAGGAAGTGAAAGCCAGGTTCCATAGTTTTCACTGGCTCATTTAATTACAGATTTTCATCATTAGTCTAACACATAACATCTGATTTCTTAAGCATGAATAATAAATGGCTCTGTTGATTTAATTGTCCTCTGATGAATCCCATCTGTATTTGGAAAAATAAAATATTTCTACTGTTTTTCTACAAAAAAGAATTATGAATATTAGCCAACTTTGCCCCCAAAGTTACCTTTAAGAAACATTCCTTCTTCTGTTTAGCTAGGCAATCATTTCCCTCAGTATCTGTGAGGATTACTTTCTTGCCCTTAAATAGCAACCAGACAAGTCATCTCCATCAACATAACAATTATCTCCATCATCAAGCCAGCTGTGTCCATCCAACAAGCAAACAAACCAAACTGCAACAACAGCCCTCCAGGCTCAAAGCTGCAAAGAGCTCTCCAGCTCTACCAGAGCCAACAGCCTTTGCTTTGGCGCCACAGTCCTTCGAGGACCGAGGCAGCTGGTTCCCACTGAGGGGAGGGGTGCCCAAAAGCCTTTCATTCTTTGGCCCTAGAGGAAAGGTGCTCAGCATCCTGCAGGATCAAGGTCTGCCAGGCTAACAGGGAACAGTGTGCCAGTTTGCTGGGGGAGATAATGACCCCCCATTCCCACATTCTGCATGGAAGAGACATTACCACCGGGGTGGAGTTACAATGAAAAATGATGGGACTATCAGAGCGGTCTGGAGAATAAGGGCAATAGTGAGAGCAAGGCCTTGTCCATGTGCACACAAGAAAAGCCCACTGACTTCACAAGGATAAATTTAACATGCCTTCTCAAAGTTTAATCTGTTGACCAGAGTGTCTCTCTCACGCTTGTCCTGGAAACATCATAGACAGAAGACTTACCAAAACATGCTGAGAAATGGATTCCTTGAGAAAAAATTTGCTCACAGCAAATCACCAAGAGTCCCAAATTTCTGCAAACACATTATGCTGGCTCCTGCTGAGATTAACTTGAAGCAGTGGATTGACATGAACACTAAGGGGTCCTCTCAGATCACTAGCATCAAAGAGCCATCTCAAAAACAACATCTTGCTGAGAGTTGCCTTGACTACACAGCTGAAGGAACACAGTGTCTTGTGGGGGTTGAATGGTAAGGGGATGGGGGATGTGATGTCACCAGATATGACAGGACCCTTCCAGGATGACCTGAGGCATGAATCATGAACTGTGCCCAGTGTTCTTAAATGAGCAGCCTCAGGACCCAGGAGTGCCGGCACAACTGTTCCCCCACTCTATGTCCTTGCCCTGTGTATTACCCTGGGGAGACCCAGTGTGGAGGCTCATGCTCACTGGACCCAGTGGGCCAGGTCTTACAGGATTCCAGCATGGAGGGGTCAGGTATCCCTCTCCTTCTCACCAGCAGAGCCTCCTCATACTTTTGGCTATTCCAGTCCTGATGATAAACAGATAATATCTACTTTTTTCCTGTAAAAAGCCTCCTTATAAACAACTAGGTGGTTATCACCTAGTTGTGATTTCAACACAGGCAAAAGATGGTCTTTGGATCATCTCTGACCTCTGCATGCATCGTGTCTTTGGGTCCTGTAGCTTCCTCTGCTCATTGCTGGAGGCTGTTTCTCCTGCCCTCAGCTGCTGCATTTCAGCAAATGTGCCATCTTTTCCCAATTCAGTTCTTCTTTCACACCTTCCTGAAGGCCAGTTGTTGCTGCCTGGACATGGAGAAGTTTGCAGGATCCCAGAGACCTCAGTGCCCCTGGCACCATCTCCTTCCACCTATGACACCAGGGACCACTGCCCTGGCAGGTGCACTGGCTGTCCTTTGCAAGGCACAACTTCACACCTTCGCTGGGAAGAATTTGCTTCTTTGACATTGGAAAATTTGCCCTCAAGAAACCTCTCAGTGTATTATCTTAGTCTAGCCAGAAAACACAAGCCACCTCCAAACAGAGGGGGTGAGTTTGGATCCACACAGCTGGCTGAGAGGAGGATAGATCTTGCATCTATCTCCTTCCTCACCTCCCATTGTTTGATATGCTCACCTGGTGCATCTCATTTCTGAGCCCTCAGTGGGAGGACAGGGTAGGCTGATCTGTACACCAGTATCTGATCTTCATGGCAAAATATGATGTGCCAGTCATAACCAGAAGCCCTGCATCTAAGAGAGGTTTGTGTGTGCTGCCTGGAAACCATTCTGCCTCCAGAGACAAGAATGTTCCGTGTGTGTGCTTGCACACATTAAATGTTTATGCAGGCGTGTGTGGGCGTGTGAACACGGGTACGTGTGTGCATATGCTCACACGCATATCTTCCCTGTGCATATTAATCCTGCTGCTCTGCAGCCCACAGAAGGGCAGGTGTGTTCCAGCCAAATTCTCCACTTACGTCTGGCCTTGAATTTGCACTACTAAGTGCTTGGGTTAAAAAAAAAGAAAAGAAGAAAAAAAAAAAAAGGCGGGGGGGCAGGATTTGCTGTGCCATGGGCGCTTTTATCTGCCCTGTGAGTTAGCACAGGGAAACGAGCTACAACTGTTCTTAGCAGCTCACCCAGCTGAGAGGAGGACGGCAAGCCCGGAGGGGCTGAGGTTCCCGCCACCCTTCCCAGGCTGCTCCCAGGATTTTCAGTTTGCATGAAGAGTTTAGGGGAACGCTGCTGCTGTAGCAGCTCCCGCAATACTCCTGCATCTGCGCCTCCGCGGGCCCGGGGCGGGCAGAGCTTCCAGCCGTCGTTAGGAGGAAGCAGAGCACCGCGCTCCGTGTGCGGCAGCGCCGGGTGCCGCCTCTCCTCCTCTTCCTCCCCCTCTGCCCTGACACGTGTGACAAACTAAGCGACAGGACACACTGGGGGATGTCTTGAAGCTGGCACAGAAGGTACCCAGTCTTTCCTGCCCCCTTTTGTCAAGCCTGAGGGGACACCCCGCAGTGAAGCAAACGCTTCCAGTCGCACATGACTGTGCTCAAGTCACTGACGTGCCAAAGCCGCGACGATAGTCTTGGGCTCAGGATGCTGCTGCTGCTGCTGCTTAAGTATGACACAAGGAGGCACAATGGCCTCCTCCAGCATCCCTCAAGTTTGCAGAGGCTCCCGTTGGAGACCAGCCCCTGCTCTCCGCTGTGGTGGTGCAAGCTCTCCCTGCGCTGACCTGGGGTGGGTCCAGGGCTGTGTGGGAGCTCGGGGCCAGCTCTATCACTCATGCACGCACGCACGCACAGAGCCACATCTTTTCTCCGGTGAACTCTGCTGGCACTCGGCAGGAATTTCATTTGGATCAACTACTTAATATTCTCTCTCCTTCCTTAGAAACCAGGCTGCTGAAAAATCCTTCCAGCCAAGGCCCCTCCTTTCCTGTTTGAACCACCCCATCCCTTCCTCCCCCGTACACACACACCGCAGAAACCCAGCTCACTTGCTGGCACCTGATGGATTTCACTCTCTCTCTATTTTTTTTTTTAATATATTGTTATTGAAACTCCAGATCAAAAGAAAAATGGAGATTTTCCTGTTTTGTGTCTGAGGTTTTGCAGGCCTGTTGATACTAGCTTTCACCTTGACAGCTCGGAGCTGCTTTGCACAATGGACCTGCTGCTCGCACCAGCCGGGTCCCTCCCGGAGTGACATGTGCACAAGCCAGCGCATCCCGAGCACCCTGCTCCCATGACCCCTGCCCTCACCCTCACCCCGGAGCTCGGCATGGAGCTGCCCACCTGCCTCGCCACATCCCCTCTGCTCACCCCTGAAGCCCCGCACCCCCAAATGCAGAGCAGGCGACTACGGGAAGGGGGAATGGGGTGGGGGAAAATATGTTGGGGGGCAACAAAGGACAGCACCAAACACAAGCTGCAGGAAATCTGGGCTCGGCAGCACTCCTCCTCCTCCACCTTTCAGCTGACGCTGCAAAGATGATTTTCTTAGGGCTAATTCTGCAAACCCTCCCCTTTCCCCTCCTGGTTATCGTTGGCTCACGGTTTCATAAGGAAACTTGCCAAGTCTTGCTTGCTTTCTAGAAAGAGAGCAGGAATGAGAGAGAAGGAAATATTTGACAACCTTTGTTTTTCTATGAGCGTTTTTAGGGCAGCAGGCTCCAATCTGTGCCCTCCGCTCCCTGGTGCTCAGCCTGACCTTGCTGTCTCAGCAGGAGGAAGTCTGGCAGGAGCACAGGGGAGAAAAATGGAAAGACATGGTATATTTCAAAGGAAACCTAAACAAAACAGAGAAAACCCAGAATCCTGCAGCCTGTGCCATAAATGAAGCTCATTCATGTTTTTTTAACCAGGAACAGTCAATTGCAGACGTGATGTTTGGCTTTCAGTAAAGGACAATGTCTGACTGTTGTGGGAGGAAGGACTACAGGGACTATCCTGTCAGTACCTACATATCCATCTACTTAAAACAAGTCCTACTAAGGCTCTTTAATCCCACACGTGCTTTCCTTTCAGACCTCTGAACCAAACCAGGAGGACATTCTGCTCACTACCTCCAGCATTCCTCAGTACCACTGCCCAGCATACATATGAAGAAACTGAGGCATGCTACCTGCAAGCATCTTGTCCCCAGGCAAGACATCTGCTCTACAGGAGAGCTAAGCCTGGCCTCCCAGGCTCTGGCTCTTGCAGTGCTGCTCAGTGCATTTCTACCTTGTCCATAAGGAGGAAAGCATCTGCAATTTTAAACTTGGCCAGCACAAGGGCAGAAATAGATAGAAATGCAGTTTGATTAGTCCTCACCACTGTCACATAGTTTATTTTGCAGAGTGCTGATTTTTTCTCAGCGGTTCGCAGCTCAGGGCCAATTTTGGTCATTGATAGATGGGAGGGCCAGGCCAGCTTCCCCAGTGCACGGTCCCTGTGCTGCTGGCCAAACTGGCAGAGGCCAGAAAGTTCAAGTCAAACTTAATTTCTTTTCTTGCCCTGTTGCTTAGAAACATGCCTATGAAAATATACTTTGTTCTCACACACTACCAGTCGAATGCCAAGTGACTTTTTTTTCCCCTCTCCCATCCCCAGGAATTCCTGATTTATTTTTTATTTCTATTTGCAATTGCATAAATCTCAAGAGGAGCCTGCTGGTCTCCTGTGGCTTCTTGCAGCAGCCTTTCCAATCCAGGCTCATCTGCTGTCTGCAAACCTGTCGAAAAGAGGCCCCTGCGGCACTTGGGGAGTCCAAACTGGAAGCACAGGTAGTGCCACAGGGTTGGTTTGCACGACAAACCTGCCACCGCTTTCCTGTCCCTCTCCTTGTTCATTCAATGGGTGTTGAATCCCAAGAAAATCAAAAGCAGCAGAATTACAAGGGCCCTGGCTAAAGTTTTCACACAAAGCACCTGCTAAAGGACCAGTTTCCTTGGGAAGTGCGAGGCAGGTGAAACGGAAGGGTATTCATGCTGGGAGCCAAGCGCCAAAGCTTTTTCAGGTGCCTGTATGGGGCACCCTCAGCACGGGTGCAGAGATGGGCCCCACTCTCCTGCTGGGATTCAGCTGCATGGCTTTGCCTTCCCGACCACACTGCCTGCCCCTGGCCACGCACACACACGTGCAGAGTAAATAAACACCAGGATGACGCACTCCGGGATACTTGGCCTATCTCTGCCGACAGTGGTTACTGCCCAGCTTCCTGGGCTCCCCAGCAGGAACGTGGCTCCTGGCCTCACCCTCTGCTCCCTGTGCAGGTCGCTCCCAACCCTCATATCTTACAGCTGCCCTTCAAAAAACCAAGCTCAGCTTTGCTGTTTCCAGCTGATTAAAGGGACTTTGGACATCTGATGTCATTCGAGGGAGGGGGGAAGTTATTACACACAGAATTTGGTTTTGCTCTGAAGGATGGTGCGTAGCAACGCAACCACTGCCTGCAAGCAGCAAAGGGGAAAAATAATAAAAGCATCACAGTTTATTAGGTGCTAGGAAGGAGAAACGGATTCCCGTTGCATGGGTATAAGCAGACGCTTGCTAACAAGTAGAAATGACTGTTTCATGGACCAAAAAAAGTGAGAGTTTCTGTTTTTTTTTTTTTGCCAAGCGGTCCCCCGGACATACAGACACCCTCCCTACCTTCCCTACCTCCCCTTCACACCATGGCAGAAATACAGATGTATTTGGAGGAATACAGGGAGTCTGTCCTCACATGAGCTGCAGGATCCAGAAACGGGAGTCAAATGAGTGTCAAAATAAAGGGAACGCTTTCTTTCATGCTTTTGTCACGTGCAAGGTGCAAACATTTCAGAAGCTTGGTCTTGCACTGCTGCTGCCGTGCTCACCTTCATGATTGCTTTTAACCTGTTCCTGCCTGTTATTAGCCACGCCACCATTATTTTGTGCAAACGCATATCCTGTCCCTAATGCACCTGCTCTCTTCATCTCCCTGAGCTAAAGCCCATCGCCCAACAAAGATGTCCAGCAGCTGGCAGACAGAAAGAGCAGGCTGTAGTGATTCCAAGGAGGAAGTGTGAGGCAGAGCAACAAACCTGGGGGTGGCTGAGGACTTTGGGAACGGGCTGCTGGTTGAAAGGAGATGCCCTGCTCTCCTCTGTACTTCAATCTGCAGAGATCAGCTCAGGCCCCAGAGCAAGGTGGAGGATATGGTGATAGAAAGTTGTCAGGGAGAGGGTTGAAGACAGGGATGCAGGAAAGATGTAAAGGATGCAACTGGGGAAGGACTGGGATGCAGTTGAGACTAAAAGGGTGCATCTGGGAAGTGGGGAAAGAAAACCCTTCCACTGGAGATGGGACAATCAAGAGGCAATGATGGAAGGCAGGGTGGGGGCTGTGAGATGATGCAACAGGAGGTTTGACCAGAGCACAGATGGAAAGAAGGATGGGAAAAGTGGCAGGGGGCATGGAGAACAGCTAGGGGGATGGAAAAGTACCCACAAAGATGGAAAAGCAACTGTGGGTGTGGCTGGAAGAACATCTAGGAAGATGTGAAAGTAGCTGGAAAGGTGGAAAAGCAATAGGGGGGGTGAAAGAGCAGCGGGAGAAGTGGTGGTGGTGG
>VYZP01017497.1:0-22609 GCA_013400635.1 Hypocryptadius cinnamomeus | reverse complement strand
GGTGGTGGAGAAGCAGACAGAAAAGATGGAAAAGCAGCCGGGGGCTTGGAAAAGTTGCTCGTGGAGGGGGTGGGGAGGAGAGAGAATGGGGAAATAGCTAGAAAGATGGAACAGCTGCCAGAGTGTGTAATTGTGTGAGAGAAAGAGAAAAGTCAGGCAGAAAGGCAGAAAAGTAGCCACAAAGATGGAAAAGCAGCTGGTGGTGGTGCAGGGGAATGGAGGAGCCGGGAAGGCGAAAAAGCACACGGCGGGGGATGGGGGGAGGGGGGATGGAAAACCGGGCGGAAAGATGGAAAAGTAGCCGGGAAGGCGGCAAAGTAAGTGGGGGCATGGAACAGCACCTGGGAAGATGGAAAAGCAGCCGACGGGATGGGAAGGCAGCGGCGGGGGCAGGGAAGAGCAGCCAGTGGGAGGGAGCAGAAAAGCAAGCGGAAAGATGGAAAGGGAGCCGGAAAGACGGAAAAGCAAGCGGAGGGTCATGGAAGAGCACCCGGAACGAGGGAAAACGCAGCCGGGAGCTGGCGGTGAGGTGGAAAAAACAGGCGGAAAGATGGAAAAGGAGCCGGCAAGGCGGATAAGCATCCGGGAGAGCTGCGGATGGAGGATCGGGGTCACTCACCGGCCTTGGCTTGCTCGCGGTAGCTCTTCTCGCTGAGGCAGACGGCGGTGCCGTGGAGCAGGGCGTGCAGCGGCTTCTCCTCGCCCTGGCGCGGGAGGCAGCGCAGCCCGCGGGCGCAGCGCTCGGTGTAGACGCCGCAGGGCTGCCCGGCGGGCAGGGCGCAGGTGAGGCAGCAGCCGCAGCCCGGCTCCTTCACCAGCTCGCAGCCCAGCGGCGACGGCGGGCAGAGCGACAGCGCCTTGGCATCGCAGGGCTCGCACTGCACGAAGGAGCCCAGGCACCGCGACAGCCCCGGGCAGGCGCCCAGCAGCACCAGGAGCCGCAGCAGCATCGCGGCGGGGATGCTGCGGGACGGGGCGCGGGGGGCTGCCGGGAGCGGGCGGCGCTGGCTTTCCGTTTGCCCCTTCGGGGGCCAAAAAAGAAAAAAAAAAAAAAAAGGAAAAAAATTAAAAGAAAAAATTAAAGAATTTAAAAAAATAAAATTCAAAAAGGAAAGCGCAGCCCCTGCTTGCAGGCGCCCCACTCAGGGGGTTATTCTCGGGGTGCGAGACCCTCCTGCTTTTCTTTTGGCGTTGGGAGAGGGGGGACGTCTAGATTTCCTTTTTTTGTCCTTTTTTCCCCCCTCCCCGTTTCTCCTTTCAGCTTTTTCTCGCCTCGAAAGGGGGAATTCGCACCGCGATCCGCGGGAGCGCAAAAAAGAGGGAGGGAAGGAGGGGGGAAAGGGAGCGAAGCCTGCAGGGGTTGCACAGCCTACAGGTTGCAGGGGGAGGCGTGGGGGAGCAGGGGTGTCTGGGGAGGTGGGACGGCGATTTCACACACTCGCTCACTCACGCGCACACACACACACACACACACTCTTCCCAAAGGGCTGGGAGGAGGCAGGTTGGGAAGGGAGCAAAGTTCCTTGAAAACCAGTGTCCTGCTAATAATGCATCAAAGCAGTCAAGAGGAGAAGAAAAAAAAAAAAGAAAAAAAGAAAACGCAGGAGAAGGAAGAGGGGATGCAAAGCTCCCCTCCCCTCCCTCTTCTTCTGCAGGAGGAAAAGTCTCTCCCGACGCAGCGAGCTGCTGGGAAGCTTGGTGTGAAGCAAAGTTGTGTTTCGATCGGCTCTGTTCAACTCTCCCGCTTTCCTCTTCCAAGATTTGCAAAGAAAAAAAAAAAGACCAAAAGAGTAAAAACAAAAAAAAAGTTTTCTGCAAAGTTGGAGTGTTTTGTTGCAAAGTCGGCAGAGGAGCGGTAAAAAATCAGGGGGAAAGGAAAAAAAGGAAAAAAAAATCCACTTTGTAGATCTCCCAACACTTTTCCCCTGGAGAAGTTTCTAAAGAGACTGAATACTGCAGAACAGGCTGTCTTTTAAATAGACTGCCTCTGGCTGCCTGCCAGCCCCTCGCTGCAATTTGAGATCCCAATGACACCTCAGCTTGACTAGGTGCCAGCAGCGAGGGCCCTATCAGTGCGCGCTCGGGCCGTGGGGGTGGGGTGCGCAGCTCCTGACTTCTGGGCTTCAAACCCCGGGCAGTGATNAAAAAAAAAAAGCAAAGTGGTTGCTGCTGGGTTGCAGGGCAGCCTGGGCTGCAGGGAGTCTGGATGGGAGAGGTCAGGGCTCTGAGTTTGGGGAGGAAGTGGGAGATGGAGTTAGCAGGGCCTGGCGTTACGTGCAGTACCCTGTGCTGGTGTGCCGGGGGGTGCGGAGCCCCGTCTGGTGCCGGGGAGCGGCGCGCTGGGAGCCCGCGCTGCACCCGTGCGCTCCAAAGGTGAGCGCAGCAGAGATGGCTGGGTGCCTGCCAGCGAGCTACTGTCGCCCGCCCGGGCCCAGGAAGGAGCCTTTGTGTGTGCAGGGTGCCCAGCCCTCCTCTCCTGTTCCCTCTGCCCCTGGGCGAGGTTTAAAACCGCAGTGAGGCTTTGCCCTGTGCCGGGGTGCGCCCCCGATACCCCTAAACAGCAAGGGTTAACACGGCCGGACAGTGAGCAGAGGGAGGGCTGGGCTGCTTGTAAGCACTGTGTTAGATTCCTCTTTGGAAAAGTTCGCTGTTGCTTAGGGCATGCCAGAAAAGAAGGGGAATTTTGCCATGTGAAGTCCAATTTGCACGTTTTAGCTCATTCTTCTGCCTCTTGCCCTGCACAAAATGGGGAGGGAGAAGAAAGGGAGAAAAAAAAAAGCCCAAGCGCTTTGCAATGCTCATCCCTTGTCCTGGGTAGCTTGGGGTTTGTTGTCTTTTGTTCCACCGCTGCATTCCTCAGGGTTACAGTTCTCCCGGCCCTGGTCCTTCTCACTTGCCTCCCTCACTTCTCATTCATCTCTAGGAGCAAGGAAGCTGGAAGTGTAGGGGAGGGAATCTCCAAAAGCGGGGTGTGCAGCCCCCGCAGCTGTGCTCAGGGGTTACTCCTGGAGCAGGGGGCTGAGCAGAACCAAGGGTGGGAGTCTGCTCAGAAGCTCAAGCACGGGGGCATCTACCAGGGCAGTGGGAAATTCAAAGGGATCAGCTAATTCTGGGTGAGGTTTATGTGAGATGCAAGTCAACCCCCCCTTCCACACAGGCACACACTCCTCCAAAGCTTCATATTCCCCAGGTTTCTTTTTAGATCAGTCATCTGTGCAGCTGCATTGCATGGATTTTGCCACTAGAATGCACCCTTATCTATGGTAAGAGGACGGATGGTTGCTTAAAAGCATTAACTCCTTCTTCTCCAAAATTTCCAGCTTAAGGCTTTCTTTGTGCCTCTCAGGTGTTCCTTGTTTTACTGCCTTTCTACCCCATGTGGACTCAGTAGTAAAGATCAAATTCCTCCTGTTCTTACCCCTTGCCCTTCAAAAAAAGGAAACAACATTGCTCAGCTTGGTTGAGTGGTTTTTTGCTTTTCTTTCTACCAAGAGGTTTTTTCCAGAGGTTTTATTTATTAGTACCTGAATCTCTACTTAGATCACAGTTAAATGAAAAGAAAAAAAGGCACCTTTAAGGTAAGAAAAGCACTCCCCAGGGGTTTTATCTTGAAGTGCTTTAAAATGGTTTCTCCAGTTGACACTTAGGGCTTTTACAGCATATTAATTGCATCCTGCCACTGTTTTTTTTATGAGAATCTGCCACTGGTCTGAATGGGTGCTTTGCAGAAAATACGACCAGGCAGAGAGTGAGCACTGTTCACCTGGAGATCTGGAAACACTTTGTGAGAGGGCTTAGGGCAGGAGAAAAATGGCTTTCCTCATTCTCTCATCTGCCCTGTAAGAAACAGAGTGCCCCGTATTAATAGCTGGTACAGAGACAGTGAGAGTATCTGAGGGGTGGAGGAGAGGTTTCACTCCCACTCCTACCTGCGAGACACAAAATGGTGAGGCATGTAGAGAACTGCCTCCATCAAGCCCAGCTGCAAGCCCTGGCATGGGAGGCTTGGGCACGGCTGGATTGCCACAGGGCAGAGGGATCCCAGGGGAAGCTGCTCTAACTTAGGGCTGTCCGGGAAATTTCTCTTGGGCCAAAACCCAGGTCACATGAAGCTGTCTTGCAGCCACCCTCATTTCACTCCTGTGCTGCGAGGACACTC
Source organism: Hypocryptadius cinnamomeus (assembly GCA_013400635.1). Taxonomy (NCBI): domain Eukaryota; kingdom Metazoa; phylum Chordata; class Aves; order Passeriformes; family Zosteropidae; genus Hypocryptadius; species Hypocryptadius cinnamomeus. The sequence continues at coordinate 18,450 of VYZP01017497.1, read as the reverse complement.
ATCCACAAAAGCTTGCCTGGAAACTGAGTTGTATGCTCAGCCAGAAAAGGACAATATTTTAGCCATGAGAGGTGCCCTCTTGGCAGGTTTCCCCCCATTTTGTGAAAGTAGTCTCAGCTATGGGGATCTTAGGGCTGCCACCTGTACTGAACCACTGAGACCAGCAGTTGGGATGGAGTTGCAGATGACCCCCTGGTCTGTGCTCTCTCCATGCTCTTCCAAGGTCTGTCTTTATGGCATCTTCTGCTGACACCAAAAAACGCCCACTACCCTGGCAACATAAGACAGCCACAGGACAGTGTGCAGTGTATGGCTGGCCGTGAGCTGTAGGAGAGCCTGCAGCTAACAAAGATCACATTTCTCCTGGCTTGTGCTCTTCCAGGGGAGATCACAATCATGTTTTATGTTTATAAGACATGCTCTCTTATTTCGAGGGAGTGAACAGAGAGCGTTCAGAGGAAACCAATGTTTCTGTTAGTGTCTTCTAGTGTATTTCATTGCTATAGGCTCTGTGCGTTACATATAGCTCTGCTGCAAAAAGAGAAATAATTATTTGGAAAGCAGTTAGTGTTCTTAACATATCAGATATGTTACACTTCATTATGATAATCTCAGTAATATGCAAAAGCACTGACTTTCCTGGGTATGATAAAGAGGATGGAACACATACTTTAATCAGTTTGGGCTAATCTGTGAGTTTTGGAAGCACTTAGAATATAAAAAAAAGTTCAGGCTATCTAGAAGGATTAGGAGCTGAATGACAGATACAAAAGTAAGATACTTTTTTTTTTCTCCCTCCAAAACCACTGTCCAATTTTTGTAGATCTGAAACTCATTAGCAAAATAATGCTTATACAGGAGAATGTATAATTTTCTTTTCATGAGCAAGTGTTAAAAAACACTGAATAGTTGTGAAATCAGGTGCCCAAAGCATTGTTCTGAAAAACAGAAAAAGCCAGTACTTCTACAAAGCTTGGAGGGAAAAACGACAAGCAACAGAAGTAGAACTGATGGGACAAGTCTGAGACAGAAGTGCGGAAAGGAGAGATGAACACCAGCAGGAGGTGCAGATATCGACACAGTATTTCACTTTGCATGGAGACTGTGTTGAGTGTCAAAAGTAAAATGTGATTTCTTCCCAAGATTTTTGTTCTTCCCTTGGACAGTGCCTTCCTGCTTGCGATGATAACCCCAACAAGTGTTCACAGCTTTGTGCTGGGAGCCCCTTTCCAGCAGGATCCCGCAGCCCATCCCGCAGCAGTGGATGTAGTAGAGCTAGCGAGGGCTAGGTGGCATACTGGATACGTTGGAGAGTCACCTCTAAGGACTTCCTTCCACATCCAGCAAGGGCTAGGCTGAATGAAATTATCTCTTTGCAAGCAGCTTTCTGTGTCATTAAAAAAACAAAGCAACTGATGCTTCCAGTGAAGACAGCATCAATGTTTTGCTTTCTAACATGACTCATGGGGGTATCAATTTTAAACCGCATGTAGAAATGGAGTCTCTCCCCACCAGATCAGCGCCTGGGTGTTCTGCGGGGCTGTGTTGGCTCTGTTTCACATTATCAGGGCTCAGCTGCCAAGATTTCCAGTGGTGACGGGTGACTGGGGTGCCTCCACCTCCCAATGGCCCACACGGGTCAGCTTGGGGTGCAAAGTGGGGGGATTCAGTAAGCGAGGGACATAGATCCTGGGCATCGGGAGGTCCTTCCTCAGAGACTTTCACAAGGACTGAAGCATAAAGTCTATAGTGGATGTTTAAATGATAGAGGCAGAAATAGCTCAGGGGACAAATTCCTCTTGCCTGAGCACAGACAAAATTAATTCTTCTGCTAACAGGGAAAAGACAGATGTTTCATCATGAACAGACAACAGAGGTTCCCCTTTGCACCTTCCTGGCCGGAAGAGGTCATTGTGTTGCTGGTGGCTCTCAAGGACCTGAGTGTGGGGTGAGCAGTTTGGTGTTCCTTGCAGCACCGTGCGTGGCCCAGCAACAAGTAGGGCTGTGAGTCTCCTGCCCCACTGGCCATGCATGCCATGGCCATGGCGCCACATATGTACCTCCTTCCCTGGGGCACTGGAAAAGTGCAGTCTGGCTCTGGGGAGAGGTGCTCGATGACTGGGGATGAGTTGCAAAAGAAGCTTCAATTTCCCTTATCTGTGCAACAGGGCTGCTGAGGCTTTTGTGTCTCAGAGGGGACAGGATGAACTTAAAGGGCTGTCTTTGTAAGTGGCTGGAGATCTTGTCAAGGTGCTCTGCAAGCTGGAAATATCCATGTGATTCACTCGCTTTCCACCTCCACCTTCCCCCGCTTCATGCTGCCCACATTGTTTTTTTGTTATTAATTGTTTTAGATTCAGACAATGCCTCTCCTTTGGCCTCAGGCAGACACACTGGCTGAATCACTAAAACACTTTAACACACATCTGCTGATGCAGCAAAACTCAGTATCTCCTTCTCTCTTTTTCTGCCTCTCCAGTATCACAGTCAAAAGGTGACTGAGACGCAAAGTAGATCTGAAATTGGCTGAAAAGGGAAAGTGCTCCCAGCTGAAGTGCAGAAAACACCTGCATCTAATAAAAACAAATGAGAAACATCATCAATAACTAGGAGAAAAAGTAGTGTAAATAAAGAAAGAGTATAAATTCACATGGTCTCTGGGAAACTTGAACAGATGCCCTAGCCTGCTGTCTTCTGGAGGTATTGGCTAATTACTTATCTTGTAGTGAAATAAAATACAGGGGCTTGCCTTGTCTCTCTAGCATGGACTCAGGTGCTCTAGAAACCTTGCTGTGCATGTGGGTGCCATGGTGATGGGTGACACAGAAATACAGTAGATTGTTGCTGTGGCAGGAGAGGGGCATCTTCTAGAAGAAGGAGGTGTCCTAAGAAGGATACTCTTTTCTGCCTGTGTAAGGTTTTACATGTTCTGAGTATTTGGATAAAGATTCAAGGTAAAAAATGTGTTTGGAGTTGACTGAGAATCTTGAAGTCCCTTACAGGAGGGTGTGTTGGGTGGAGCTGGGATGTCCTTTGCCTCTGTGGTCGTGTACCTGCTGCTGGCCCCATGAACAGCAGTGAGGAGTACTTTACCTCAAGGAGATGACTCCTGACTGTGACCTCCCTCCAAGCCTGCTCTGTGCACGTTCATTCCTGAACCTTTGCATAGTGCCTGAGGAGCTGGCATGAAAATACCCTCTTGGAGCCCTGCTGATTTCATTTTTCCTTTTTTCATCTTTCAACAACTCTGGATTCCCTTCTGCTCTGTGCATGAGCCAAGATGGATATAGGCTTTTCATCTCTTTTTGTGATGCCATGTGCCTGAAAATGTTCTTGCCTGAATCAATGTTACCACCAGGAACACACCAAAACTCCTGTCCAAAGGGCAGGGAGGTGTAATTGTCATGGAGAGTCCCATGGATGGGTGTCTGGCTGCACCATTGACAGTGAGTATGGATGGTTAGGAGGCTTTCTAGGGATGAGGAAGCATAATCCCTATAGCCTGATTCTGAAGAGCTCTCAGAAACCATCCTGTCTCTTCTGCTGAGGTGCTGCAGAAATTTCCAGGGACATCCAGACTACTCTGGATAACAAGTGCTGGCTGTTACCGTTTATAGCCTTTTTAAATAGGGAGAACTCTCCTGCCTGTGACTATCACACCTTGATTTCTTGCAGAGCTTTCTGCTGGTGGGATGCCTGTGTGCAGTTGCCTTCATTAAATGCCCACAGTGAGCAGTTGTATTGTTTAAAGGACAATCAAGGTCCTCACTGTATTAATCCAGGCTGCAGCTTAGAGCCTCAGCTTCCCTGATGGGAAAGGAAAATATCCCGTCCCTGTTCCATCCCAGAAATGCATGGAGCCTCATCTCTGAAGGTGTGCAGAGTGCTGTAAGATCTAAAATGCATGAAGTATTTCAGGGTGCTGCTGAGACTCTGGGGACAGCAGGTTCTGTGATGGGTGTGCGGGCTCATGCAAGACTGGATGGAGATGGTCCCAAACCAGAGAGGCCCTCAAACCCTGCTTGGATACATCCTCTTCTCAGCCACCAGTAACTGGCCTGGATGTGGGCTCATGATTATATCCCTGAAGTAATTCCCTGGACTTCTCCTTACCCCCACTCTATAATTATTCATAGTTATTTTCTAATGCCTGTCCTACCACTTGTTTTCTTTCTGGCTTTCTTTTTCTTCCGAGTAATGAAAACACATCAATGGCCTTTCTCCAAGAACAGTTATTAAAGCCATCACCCCTGCCTATCCCCCCTCCCCTCGTTTAAAGCCTATCAAGCTCCATTGGATTTGTGGCCAGAGTTTGCATCAAATTACTATTTTAGGGTTGCCAAAATAAGCACAACCAGAAAGTTTGGAAGGGATGGGGGGAGGGAGAAAGAAGAATAGGGAGAGAAAGTTATAATCTTCCCAGATCACTATTAATTACATTTATAATAATTATACTTTTCCAGACGGTTACACTGCTGACAAGTAGGAGGATCAGCTCTTGCAGGGCAACCTGTGTGTGTATTTTGGCCTTTGCTTTTCCTCTACAACAAATCCTTTGTGACTTGCAGCTGCTGCTGGGACACCTCTGTCCCCAGTGTGATGGAGAGGACACAACGTGCATGTGCAGGGAGGGTGGATGGCCTCACTCCCTCGATGACAGAGTTGCTCCCACAAACAGGTCCCAGCTTGGCTTGCCAATTTGCCATCCCTCTGAGGCTGAATTTCAGTGCCTTGTTTTGTTAATCCTGATGGTCTGGAGCACAGCACAGGTGGGATGCAGGGTGCAGGACAGGGGGTAATTGTCTAAAGCTGTTGCTCAAGGCAAAGAAGTATTAAGGGGTGCTCTCTTGTGGCTCTGGACTGAGTTGTGCCTCCTTCTGATCTCCTGGGAGCATGCCCTTGCACGGGTGGATCTAGTGGATAAACAGAGCAGTTTGGAGTAGCTCTCACAAGTCAGACTGCTCCTCATGTGTCAGAGGATATTTATTTATTCATTTAAAGGGGTGTAGCAATTAGGGAAGAGAACAGAGATGTCAAAAGGCACTTGGCTTTTCTCCAACCAGCTCCTTCTTCTGGTGCCTCTTTCTGAGGCCACTGTCCTCCCCCGTCTCCTGCAGCGCTGAAATCCCTGACAAGTGTCTCCCTTGCACTGCAGCCGAGGTTATTCTCTGCTCTCATTGCCTTTGCTTGACATTTCCTGCTTGACACCCCCTCTCCTATCCAAAGTCAGAGGAGTGAGGACCCAAATACTCATCAGAAGCAAAACCTCAAAGGCATTAAACACATTTTGTCTTTGACCCAGTTATCTCCATTTTCAGAGCTGTCTTTCTTCAGACACATCAAAACTTTGGATCCCACATATTCTCACCTGTAATGTGATACATTTTATGTCTTCTACTAAATGCCCTTCCTAAAACTGTGTATTACACAGGCCCCAGAACAGAAACACCCTTTTGCTAGCAGGGAAACATTTTTATACAACATCCACTTAGCCTCCTGCCTGTGAATCCTGATCCTCAAGGGTCAACTAAAATAATACTGACTCTTGAACTAAAATTCATAACTCTCCTGCCTGTGTCAAATCACAGCCTCAACTAGAGATATTAATTTTATGGCATATTATAGCTTCCCCTGCAATTTACCTGTCCCGCAGGATTCTAAAGGCAATAATTTTCTGTCCGTCTGTCCGTCTAGGATCAACAGCTTTTTTACCTTCCCTTTTCCCTCCTCCTCCTTTGCTTTCCAGTTGCTGGCTCCCTTAAGATAAACAGGCATGGCCATCACAGCAAAGAGACACAGGTGGTGTTTGTGAGCTAGGGACAGATCTCCCTGGCACTCTTGACAGATGGCTTGCAGTGGTGGTCCCCTTGTTCTCTCACTTGTGCAGTAATTGCAAAAGTACACAGAGCAAGAGCTGAAGGGCCTCACTGCCAGTCTGCCACCTTACCTCCTTGGGAGGGGAGACATTTTCACCCTTTGGACAACACACCCTTTCCCCTTGTTTTACCTAGAAAGCATCCTGACTCCCTTTTCTGCCCTGCTTGCTGCCTGGCATTGCTCGTGGATACTCCAGCAAGAATCCTTGCCACCATCTGATGAGCAGCCATGGGACACACTGGTCCATAGGGTTGAGCCTGGCCCTAAGGACTGTTTCACTCAATGTTAAAGGAAATAATAAGTGGTATTAAACTAGATGCATAAAAAGTAGTATTAGAGCACATGCCTAAAAAAGGCAGTTGAAATTAGAGCAGATGCAACAATCCAGGAAGGAGCTGAGGGAAAGCAGAGTCTGTGCCCAGCACAGAAATAGTGAGGCCTTCAACATACAAGTGTGTCTTGGGCTCCCGGACTCAGAGCACACATCAAAGACCTGAACTTGATCCAAGCCATCATTTCTATTCTTTTCCCCCTGCACTCCTCCCATTTTCTCTTCTTGAGGAGGGAATCTCCACAGCCTCCTGTGAACCAAGTTTCACAACGTGGGGCATGTGGCTTTCTCTGCAGTCTTCCTATTTTCCTTTCACAGCTGTGCTGTGGTAGGCTAAGAGAGAGGGAGAGGGAAAGTCAGAGCCACTTGTGCCTTGAATTGGTCCTAACTCCTCAGAAGAGTCATTGGGAAGTTGAGTGAAGCACATGGGTCTCACAGCAGGAGCCAGCACCCTCATGGATCCTTGCTGGGAAACAGCATATGAGCATGAGTCTTGTGCTTTTGCAGCCTGGGGAAATGCAGTGACTCAACACACTCATGCCAGTGGGTGACATCTTTGTGTTGGGATGCATGTGTCGGCATCAGGAATTAATTCAGAATTCCCCCTGCATATCAGGCTGACAGGAACTCGCTCAGACCAAAGGCATGCTCCGGCACTCGTGACGTTGCGTCTTTGAGGGCACTTCTCGCAATGGTCCCAGGAAAATGCCAGCCAACTCTGTGCTGTTTGGCAAGAGGACAGTAATGGCAACAAGGCAAGGAAGCACAGCCCTCCTACAAAAGGAAATTCCAGGAGAGCTGCTCCATAGCTGTGGGCTGCACATTCCATGGGGATCCATGGATCTTTGGTCACCATCCCTCTGTCTGAAACAAGTCTGGTATAAATGATGCCTTAAAATATTTGGCTTCCTCTAGGGCAGTTAATTTTCACATTTCAGATTGAACCTGAGATTGAACCAGTGAGTGCAAAATGGGCAACAGGTGGTTGAGGGCTCAAGTCAAATGTAGACCAGCTTGACAGGGTAGACTCAGTGGGCAGTGCCATGAAGAGCAGGCAATTTACAACAGTTAGGAAGAGGAGCAGGGATCTCCCTCTCCTGTCACATAAGGAAGCTGGAGAACCCTTTCTTGGAGAAATTTGAAGGACCACAATTAATAAGCATTCCGGCAATGATACCATCTCTGCCAGCATTCATATACCAGAGTGATGGATTGTTCCTCAGGACAAGAATTTATTCTGTGAACAAAAGTGTCTGCGTAAGTTTCGGCCAAAGGAAAAAAAAATCATTCCTCCCACGTGCCTTCATTTTTATGGCCCATTTGCACTCTTTTTCCGGAGTTTTCAGCAGTCTCTTCAATCTTCCTGCAGAAATCCCTGAGGACAGTCTGATCCAACATAAACTTTACTGTAGCAGCTTTCCCAGGTGACTGGCTCCTGTACTATTCTCTGTGCTCTAGCTCTGCCTGAAGTCACTACTTGTTGCCAGATCCTTGATGCTTTTCTGAGGTCTCCAAGTCTGTGAATAGCAATTGCCTGATTTCCCATCTCTTTCTTGATGTCCTTCTTGTCTGCCTCTTAAAATCTCGTCTTTCCAAAGCATGGCCAGAGTTTTCAGGTCTTGTATGTCACTCTCTCTGTTGAAACCTTCCAAAATCCAAACATATTTCAAGTCTAATGGTGGAAGATTTTGGAGGAGATCACAGTTAGAGTCGTGTAAGACCTTCACCTCATCCTGAACTTTACTGACACTCATAGAGTCATCGTACAGTAAAATTGTTGAGTTCGAAAGAGGCATTAAAGGTTATCTCATTCCAACTTCCTGCCATGGGCAGGGGATACCTTCCACTAGACCAGGTTGCTCAAAGTCCTGTCTTGGCCTTGAACACTTCCAGGGATGAGGTAGCTACCACTTTTCTGGGCAGCCTATTCCAGTGTCTTACCACCCTTGTTGTGAAGGAATGAAAACAGCTCTTCCAAATGAATGTAATAGCCTATCCTTGCAGACTCCATCCCGTCTGTCCTTATATGTTTAAAAGTTGGCTGTCTGGTTGAAAGTAGTTGTGGAGCTATTTTGTGGTTAAGGTTAGATGTGGAAGATCTGAGATGTTCCCAGATCTGAGAGAGTTTTGGTGGATGTTGAGAAATCCTGTCCTTTCCAGGGTCAGTTGACCGAGTGGTGACTACTTCAGTGTTCGCAGTGTTCCTCTAAAACAGCCTGGCTTTTGTGCCTTGGAGTCCACAGCTTTTCCAGCAGGCTTGTGAGCCCTTTGGCTGATGGCTGCTCAGCTGCCAGGGCCCAGGCAGGAGCGGGCGGCTGCAGTCACCCTGGTACAGCTGCAGCCTGCACAGGATGTCTTAGGCTCAGTCATGCCTGCATCTGTTCCAGCTGGTGGATGAACCAGAAGGACCACTTCTGGCTGAAGAGGTTGCTGGAGAGTGGCCTCAAATAAAGTTTGGACTTGGGAATTCTGTTCCTGGAGCTGCCTGACAACAGTCTTAACCAAGCATGATGTGTGGCTGCTGCGTTACAATCACTAGACTTTTTCCTCTCTGCCATAACCAGTTTCCATAAGCGCTGAGAGGCAAGATCTACAAAAAAACTCAACAAAACAAACCACCCAAAAAAACCACTATGTTGAGGGAAAAGATTAGTTAAGAGACTGCATTTCCTGTCCATCAAATGGCTGGGGACATACAGGTTTCTCAGTGTCCAGGGCACTGTAAAATCAAACGCAGTAGGAAGGGGGAATGGAATTCATGGGAAAGGTGTCATGGTCTGCTCTCAGCCAGAGCAGTCTCACCAAAAGTGATGGGACTCTGCCAGTGAAGGCATGAGCGGGATTTGGCCTTGCATCTGTTAAATGGGGACATTACCAGAGTACCAGATGACCCAGCCTAGTTCTCTGAAACCAATTCTGCTAAAGTAGAAAAGATTTGTTAGAAGGCTGCAAGGTCAGGAAAGATTATTGGTTTAGCAGCCTTCTGCTGTGCTGGGGACCCCAGGCGATGGCAAGCACAGCTCTGCCCAGTGTTTCACATCTTTGCTTTGTCATTTAAAGACTTGTAAAAAGGACAATGAGACATTCTCCTTTCTTTCTCTTCAATATTTGCACAGTTGGAGTAATTCTTACTCTGTAGTTTTTTTTTTTCTCCTCAGAAAACAAGTGCTTCAATGCCCTTATTTTCTAAATAAACTGAACATGCCCACACAAGTGCACCCACGAATGTGAGCAGCCCAGAGCGCATGACCACAACAACGAACCATTTTGTAGCACAGTCTTCATGAATATCCTGTTCAGACCAGCCGAGCCCCCTGTTCATAAACAGCTCTATAGTTCCTATTAACCAGCAGCCCTCCAGTAATGATCTGTTCTGTTCAGCCCTGTACCCTTTGGTGACCTCCCAATAAAAGACCCTACTATTGCTGCGCAGCTTGGCCACAATTAATCAGCGTAGCTCTGGGCTTGCAAATTACTTTCACCCTTGCCAGCCATTACTTTCAAGTGACCCTACAATAACAAATCGAGATCCACTGCTGGCAAAATAGTCAAGCTTGGCTTTTTTTTTTCCCCCAAATACCTCAAAACAGCTCTCTAAATAATTTTTTCCCTATCCATTTCAGAAATTAAAAGATTTAACCAGAGCACAAAGAAATAGTAATTTGGAGGAAAAGGCAGAGATCACTTCTAATAGGTTAATTGTCCAGTCAGGAAAAAGAAGGAGTGCTCCTTGTCAGTCTGGAGGATCCAAGTCACAGATCACATCTATGGAACTGCAGAGTGTGTGTCCCCACCCCAGAAGAGGAGGATGTAACCCACCTTGTACCTGGGCCTGTCTCTTGCCTGAAGTCCCTATCCAAAGGCTTAGGAGATGCTGTGACAGCTGTGCTGGGGAGTGTGCTTGCAGTTCCATGGCACAGTCACATGCTGGTTCTCGAGCCCCAACCCTCTTTAACTTCCAAGTGCAGCAAACTTCTGGCCTGTGCCCCCCTGCACCCTCCCTGCTCTTTCTGGGATGGTTTGCTGGTGGCCAATGCTGTGAATGAGTTACTTTTTCCTATATTGGGTAGTTAATATCCAGCTCTCTTCTTTACTTGGTTGCCAGTTTTCAGGAAAACTGTAGAAATATTGCATCTTGGAGCACCCTGCAGTGCTGTCAGATTGAGTTGAAATGGGCCAGTGGGTTGAAAAGCTACTGGAAAGTCATGGGGACATGGAAATGCCCATACCCTTAAGCATAAATATAACTGTGCACCATTCAGTCTGTGGTATCTGGTGTCACAGCATTGTGGTGGCATTTTCACTGTGTCCTTCATAAGCTTCTGCCAAAGTCAGAGTCTGGAATTTGTCCTGTTTCACCTTGTTTTAGCACCTGGAGATGCAATGAATTTTAAAAGCAGAGGGAAGCACAAAGAGCTGGCACACAGTGGGGTCCTGGCTCTGATCTCTCCAGAGCCACTGACTCACTCTGTGATCTTCGGCAAAGCTGTTGACCTGCTCGAGCTTTGTGCTACACAGCTGGAAAATTGAGTAAAGAAAAAAAAAAAAAAAAGCCAATGAGAACTTCACTCAAAAGAGCAGATGCACAAATTTTCTAGATAAACAAATCACCCAAGCCCTGCCACTCCAGTGTCCCCAGTCCTCCTCTCTTCTTTGCATCTTATAGTTAAAGCAACAAGCAGTTTAAAGTTGAAAATCTGGGGCTCTGTTTTCTCACACGTTCTGGATCCTCCTTTAACTGTGAAAATGTTCAAAGTGAAAACTTGACCTGGCAACAGTTTCTGAATGACCTCGCTCTGGCTGTGAAATCCACTTCAGCTTTGCAGGAGCAAATTTTTACAGTCTTCTCTGGTGGAGGAACAAAAAGATTTTTATTATTATTATTATTTTTCTTCAAGAGGAAACTTTATACAGACTGTGTGTTATGTTTTCTCCCAGCACTCAAGGTCAAATCCGCAGTTCTGGTCTCATTGTTCCCCACTCACTTTATATCACCCAAAAAAAATAAACCGCTTTCCCTGCTCTCGCTGCAGATACCCCACGGCAGCAGAGGGGAAGGACAGAAGCGCAAGCAAACAAACGTGACATTTCTGCCATTGCAGCCACACACAGTAAAGACACATCTGGGCAATGTGATCATGTAACTGGAAGTTGCTAATTATAATTGCTACCTCCTAATTCAGAGGAGTAGTGACTCACAGGAACCCTGGGCTGTCTGGGCCTCCCAGATCCAAGTTCCTCAGACTACAAGCCATGGCACTGAAGATAAAGGCCTCCAGTGGATTAACTTCAAGCTATAACTCAAAAGTGGTCAAAGACACCACTGGTGAAGATTTGATATCAGCTTCTCTCCAGCTTGGTAGTGAGTGTAGGATCAGAAGCTGTGGCTGAACGTCTGTGGCTCAGCGGGAGCCAGCTTGATCCTCCTGAAGCACACAGTGCCAGAAGCCCTCTGCTGAACACTGCAGTGATTTTCTGCTGGTCATTTTTGCCAGGGCACTGTATGCAGCACCAGCCATGCACTGGTTGAAAAAGAGCATTTATGTTTGTTGGAAAGGCTTCCCCTGTGCGTGACGGTGGCTGTTTGCATGTGCAGCCAACACGCCTCACACCTCGTCAAGACTCACAAGTGCACACAGCACAGGACATTATTATGTATGTGCCTGCACACTCTCACAAAGCTGAGCCTTAGGTGACAACTAATTCTGAATGATGTGCTAAAAAACGTAACAGGTATACGATAAGTTCTAATCCTAACCTGAAAAAAACCACTTCTTTTTATCTCCTGGCGTGGTCCCTGGACAGGAAAGCCTAGTCTCTGACACTGAGTTTCCCCACAGTCACAGGCAAGTGTTAGCTTCTACTTCTTAGTCTTAGACACTAGGCATGATAAACATGTCCTTTTAGTTGGCCAGCTCATACCTCTGTTTCTGAAGCTTGGCCTGGGGAATAGCATGTCTCATTCCCAGTGAGGATTGTGGAGGTGACTACCACAGGATGGAGGAGGGAAGGGAATCTAGTTATAAGCCAAGCTGGACTGACTTGTGCCAGGCAGACTCCAGAATATGGTCCTTGATCTTTTAGTTACAAGGATATATATGGCCTGCATTTCCAGAATTGTAAATGAGACACCACATCATCAGGGTTGAGAGAGTAACACACTGAGGAAAGGGAGTCAGGCCAAGGACATATTACAGCATTATCTTATTATTCCTTCACACTCTCTTTCAATCAAACTGTGTTCCCTGTCCAGTATTTTACACATGATTATAGGCTCTCTGGGGGTAGAGGCCATCTCCTTGCTGCATTTGTGCAGCCGCTGAAACAATGAGGTCATGTTCTTGATGAGGAAGAATTTCTGCACGCCAGGGATGCTGATGATGCCAGGATGCTCATGGGAAGGGTGAAGGAGCACTCGCCTGCTGAGATGCTACTCCACAGCAGAGTTGAACGTCTGTTTGCCTGTCTCATTTATTCCAAGTCAGCAGGGGTTTGGTCATGGCCATCTAAGGAATATGTGCGTGAGATATTGCAACCAGACAGTTCATTCCTCTGCCTACAGAGGTGTGTCCACATTGGAAAATGCCTCACTTGCACAGGAATTGCCCCTGCCACCAGAAATAAATAAACATGTAACTAAAATGTACGGTCTAAGGAATATTGTCAGAAGTCTCTTTAAGGTAATTTTTATTAGGTGTCTGATGTCCTAGTTGAGGTTTATTTTCCCTCTTAAAGGCTAACGTAGGAAAGAATCACACCATCAGCTCAGCCCTCCCATGAGCTGCCGGCAGACCATGTTCCCAAGGGGAATAGAGGCAGTGGGATGAGCCATGCTAGATTACAGAGTGTGACCAGATGTGCTGAGGAGTTTGTGAAGCCTGTTCTTTGCTACGGGGTTAACATGTGTGAGGAGACTGCCCATCCTGTAGCTGGTCCTCCTGTGGAGCTGGAGCTTGATGTTGCTTTGAAATCATCTCCTCCTCCCGTCTCCATTGCTGTGGGAGGCACTGCTCCATCACTGTGACTGTATCACTCTCTTTACCCTCTCCACACTTCCAAAAAAGCTTTTCTAGTGCAGTGTCCACTCTTGTCTTTCTGTCCATCTAGATGGTGTCCTATAGATTTTCCTGCTGCCCACTGTTTGCCATATCTCTGTGGCCTAGGCTACCTCAACCTCAACCACAGAGGCTAAGTGGGGGAGGGAGGGAAGCAGAACAGTGAGACAGAAGCTGTAGTGGCTCGGAAAGGCTATTCAAAGGCACCCAGAAGGGATCTGTGTGCACCATTCTGGCCCATGCTCTACAGCCACAGGCAGGCAGTGATGGAGAAAGTGCCTGTATGGAGGCATAAGCTGCTCTGTGCTGAACTTTTCCTGTGCATCATCCCCAGCAGGGCAGAGTGGTGCCTGGATGTTATGTACCTCTGAGGAGGGGATGATAAAAATGGCTCATTATGCACTGGCTGGTGTCACATGCAGAGCTTATTCACCTGCTGTACTCAGGGACTTGACAGAGCCAGTGAGCTGGTAGGAGAAAAATAGCCATCCCTACTCTAAATCCACTTCCATCCTTGTCCTGGGGATTGGAGACTTGGGTCACATTTCTGTACATTCTGCTTAGCCCTGCTGCCTGGTGTAAATATGACAAGATCCTTGAAGAGAGATGGGTGTGTTTGCACAGCTGCAGATCACCCTGCAGGCCATGTAAATTGAGGCATTCATGAAAACCTCATCCACTCTCTGTTCTGCCTGGTAACTTCTTACAAAACCCTCTGAAATCAAAGAGGAAGGAGTCAGGCAGCCCCTGCCCATGACAAGCCCTAGTGACCAGATGAAAAGGAACAATCCCTAATTAGCAGCTGGTGCAGAGCCATCTGTGCTTATACATAATCTGCTAGATATGGGCCACGTGAGGAGAGGAGAGCCTGGTGTCAGCTTCTTGGGAAACCTGCTGTGATGGCAGGACAGCAGGATAAACTTTTGGGATGCATATGGCAGGATGAGAGTGGACAGTGTCATGTGAGTGACATCATGTCCAGCAAAGCAGCTGGGAAAGGACTCAGTGGGGAAATTTAGAAGATGTAATGGTGGGAATATGGAATATTTGCTAAGCTGGGACCTGGAGAAGCTGTCACAGTTGTGACATCATAGGTGACAAGGATGGGAGAGAGGAGAATGGGAAGTCCATTGAAACCATAGAAGACAGTAACTTCCAGGGTTGTATCCAGGAGGGAGCAGGTGGGGTAATCTCCATTGAGAAAAGTCTCACAGTTCATTTTCCTTCCCCTGGAGGAAGGAAAACGTGCTTGAAGGGCTTTTCTGTTTTGGAGAGAGTTGGGCATTTCACCTGCATTATCTAAACTAGTCCATATTTTGCAGGGTCTCAACCTGCAGCAACATTTCCACATCACTAATCACAATTTTATTTTGGTTTTTGTTGTTGTTGCACAGATCTGAACTTCCCAGAGGGAGCAATAAATGACAAAGAGGGGAGGTTTACACTGCATCCAGATGTGCCTGGTAGACAGTTGTGCAGTGTGTTATGTTTCTGCCTCGCATTATATCTCAGGTTTAGACCCCAGGAGCAGAGCTCCTCAGCAAGCACTTAGTCACACACAGACAGAGGGACAAAGAGAGGGAGCAGCAGCCATGGAAAATGGTGCTTTGCCCACCATTTGCTGGCTGATTGCATGAAAACAGCCTGAGATTGTGATGCTTTTTGTTTCCAGCGTCTCTCTGGAGTTTTGGCCTGTTGCAGCCATTTGCACTCACTGATTTTGGTGCTGGCTCCAGGTCTCCCTTCCAGCAGTCAGATTCCCTCATGCCTGAGGTCGTGCTCAAGCCCAAGTGATAATACCGCATTCACATGTTTTTCAAAGGCTGGATCAAGCTATAGAGGTGACTGAACCTAGGAACAAATGTCCTGTTGTGCACAGAAACAGTGTTGAGCTGATTTTTGATACACCCACTTAGTGCAGCCGGGGTGCTGGCAGGCTGTCCGTGTTGGGTTGGTGCTTTATGGGACTGGAGCAGGGAAGCTGTGGGATGCTGGGTTCTCTTGCTGAGAGCACTGCTTGTGATTAAAGCCCGTAAAGTGACCGCAGGTTGTCACCTCTCTTTGGCATGAGATACACAACTAGCCAGGAAAAGGTAGTAACTGCTGACTTTGCCATTTTGCTGGTCTGTTTGCAGTCTTCCAGCTGGCTTTGAGCTCTCACAGTCATGTTGTTCTCCAAGCTGAGCTGTATTAATTGTCTCGAGAGACCCAGCATCAACTGCTTTATTGTAGCTCAAACTTGTGACGAGTAATTCGTTTTCTCTTGCTGTAATTGCTGGTAGTAAAACATTATTTCCACTCATCAGAAGGTCACAGAGCAAGACGCAAGCAGTCTTTGTAGCAGTTGTGGCAACCCATCAGAGAAGAACACAGTGTTTGAGATTCAAGTGCCCCTGTATTTGAGAGTGCTGAAACCAGCACATGATAACAAAGAAAGGTAACAGTTGACATCTCTCTAGCAAAGACTTTTAAGGAAATGGGCTATGGCTCCTACCTGAGGCAGTTTTGAATAGATTTTTAGCTGTAGAGGGGTCAGCTCCCCCCAGACTGTCAGTCCTCTTTTCATATCCCACCTGACATTCATTTCCTGTTGGGTTCCTCTGCTGTGCTTAGGTTTGGTGGGTTCCCTCAATCATGTGGAGCTGAGTGATTAAGCTTCATGTTCATGTAGTTTGGTAGTTTTTAAGCTGCAAGATTTGTAAGCTATTATAAACAGAAAGGCCCAGCCAAATCTTGCTGCCTGACAGAGCTATCAGCATCTCTGGATGTGTAGGAGAGGCCATCCTTCCCTCGTGTTTATTTGTAACACAAGGGAAAAGAGGGAAGCAGAGTAAAGCCTCATACCACATAATTTACTGAAGAGTGACAGCTAATTTGCATTTTAGCTAAGACATCCAGCAGCAAAATGCAATTGCGTTCACACACACACACTCCAGGATTCCTACTACATGATCTTGGACACATGGATTTGATGGACAATGAGTTTTGCTGAAGCCCATTACAAATAAGGAAGAAATGTGATGAGGCTCCAAGGAAGTGTTGAGTGTTTGTGTGAGAAGGTTTGCATTACTAAAGACTCCTGTAAAAGGTATCCTCATGTGAGCTCAGTATCCCTCCACTGAAAGGTCTGTCTGTGCCTCTCCTGTGAGGTGGCCCGTTGAACAGTTTTGTAGGTGGGTGATGAGAGATGGACAGGAGGGAGCTTTCTGACAAAACAACTCCTGAAGGAAGGACTTGACTGTGAAATGAAGGATCAGACAGTTGGGACTGTGTTCATTTTACTCAGATGTCCTTACTTAGAAATTCTCCACTTGCTGGTCATTTTAAATCTCACAAGTCAAATGTGAAGGTTTTAAAATTCGTTTTTCCATACTGTCTAGAGAAGCTGGTGTAGTACTGTCTGCTTTTTATTTTTTCTGAGGACAAAAAGGTATCCTGACAGGGAGACCCATTTTTAGTGTGTTATCAGATAAATATGACAGTGGAAATCTCTATGTTGCATTATCTACTTTAGTCTCTGCTGCAAGGAGCAGAGTCTGATCTGAATGTGCTCCTGCCAGACCAGGGGTCTCAGTGCCTCTGGTTGCCGGTAGCCAGTGTGACACCCAACCATTACTCATGACAGATCCTTGGGCTGAGGTTCAGGCTCAAAATCCTTCTGCTGGAAAAGTGCCCTGCATCTCACTCCAAAGAGCAACACTTTATTTTCCTCACCATCAGCTAACTCAAAAAAAATCCTCATGTTTTGTTCCTCTGTGCTCTTTTGAGTGCTGGGTGTGCAGCTCTGTGCCACCTTTCTGAAATTGCTTCAGCAGGGACACAGCCTGCCTTTCCTTCCCAAATCTGAAAGCCGAGCCCTGCTCCTTCTCTTTCACTCGTTAGTATGGAGCAAAGTCAGGATGCACACAGCTCATGCAGGGCCATAGTGTCTCCTTTCAGCTGCCATTCCCAGGGGCTCTGTGTGTCCAGGGTTTCTGTCCTGGCTGGAGGTGGAGGCACACCCTGCTGAAGACACGATAGGACCAACCAGCCGCACCTGGGACCGTAACTCGTCACAGTTGGATGGGTTCCTGCTTTCAGACCAGCCTGCTCCAGCCAGCTACACACATCCTCCAGGCAATTTTAATGTTCCTGGAAAGTCCTCCCAAAAACAATCACATCATCCAGATCAGCTGAACATGTGGCCCACTGAACAGCTGCCAAAATCAAATCCATTCGCCTTTGAGAGGTGCTAGGGGAATTGCAGAGACCAAAAGGCATCACGTTAAACTCAGAGAGCGAGACACGCTGTCTTTGGACAAGTTTCTCGATGAGTCTGCCCTTGGCAGAAGCCACTGAGTCCGTTTGGAGAGGAGCACTGCTCTGTGGTGCAGGCAAGTGCCTTGGGCAGCTCCTCTGCCTGCTGGTTTTTACTTCTGTCTTCACTTTTCGTACTGAGCCACTCAGAGAAATGTTGGCCACTCAAGTCCAGTCTCCCAGAAGAGCACAAGCTCTGCTGAGACCACCCAGTGGTGGGGCTGGGTGTGATGGAGCCCCTCTCCTGCTGGGTTTGGTTACCAGAGCCCGTCTCGTTCTCGTTCTGTTAATACAGTGCTGAGAACAATGGGACCTCAGTCCCTGCTTTGGGTCTTGAAGTAATGAATAACAGCATCTTCAGCTGAGGCAGTCAAGCCATATTTGGGAAGGATGCACTCTTTTCTTCCAGGAAATGAGTCTGTGGAGCAGGTTAGTCCCTGTCAGCACACTGGTCATGAAACCTGTGTGGCAGTAATTTGTTGAAGACCTTCATCCTCCCTCTGCACTACACCCCCTGCATTGCTCTTGACGCTTGTGAGAGGTTTTTTAATAACCAAGAACATCAGTGACCCTCAAGGTATTTTGGAGGATGTGAAATTCCTACTTACTAATGAACAAAACCCCTAAACCCAGGGTTTTCCCTAGTTGCTTTTCCAGTCAGGCTTTTCCTTGATGGTTCCTGGGAAATGTGCTTGTATGTTGCCATTGAAGTCTTAAAAGAAATGAAAACTGTGTCCGTGCAAAAAACTTATCTGATAACAGTCTTCTCCCATCACTGGTTTATCAGACTTACAAGCCAAAGGAATGTTAGGAAAGGGGAGAAGGGACAAGATGTCGAATCTCCCCCTGCCAACCTTCCTTTCCACCTAACATCTGCCAACACAGGGCTGG
>VYZP01017490.1:346-13359 GCA_013400635.1 Hypocryptadius cinnamomeus | reverse complement strand
GATGATTAGGATTAATGTCTTTCCCCTCTCTATTAACCCCATCTGATAGAACATAATCCTATTCTTTTTATGTTTCTTCCTGTACACTTTCATTAAGTACCTTAATCATGCATCATTGAAAAGCAACTAAGAGTAAATGTCAAAATGAAGCTCTTAGTTAGCACTCCAGAAAATACCAGCCATTGGATGTTTAAACTGTACCTTCCTTATGTGCAAACTGGGTAAGTTTTGCCATTTTTGTAGCTCACCTGCCTCTAGCTAAGCCAAGGGCAAAGAAATAGACTGTACCACATGGATTCTGGGAAGTGAAGTTGATTTTTTTTTTTTTTTTAAATCTCTCCTTCTTTATAATCTTCTGTGCTACTAATAACATGGGCTGATTTTTGGTTTTAATATCTGATTTCTATCTTGACTGCATTCCCTTAACCTTTCCTCTGAGATTTTATTTTCTAAACCTTTGATGGATTTTGCTGCCCTCCTGCTGATGTTTTTCATTTATTGGAGGAGAATAAAATAATAATTATAATAATAAACCCCACTGTTTCACTGGAGGCAATTCACTGGTTGAGGTTTTCATGTGAACGCAGCCCTTTTAATCCTAGCAAACAGGATTCTCCTCCTAATCTCTAATCCCTGAGTACTTTAGCTATTAATCTTGAGATGCGTTTTCCCCTCCCCATCTGAGATTAACCTGAAAGTGGTTACCCATGGTTACTGGCCTCTTTTTTCCTTTTGCTTTCCCATGAGGCTTGGAGACTAAGGGAGGTGAGTGACAAATTCTGGCCCTTCCATCTGTCTGCATTCAGTTTCTGCACCTTTGGACACCCTCTTTCATCTGATTGGTTTTATGGATCCTTGTTCAGCAGTAAAAATATAGACACATCCTTGCTTGGCAGCTTCCAACCAATCACAAACAAGGACATCTGAATCTGTTTTTCTTTCAGTGGAATAGGGAGATACCTTCTTTTGGCTTCATGAAAGAAAAAATAAAAAAAGGTAATTGTGTGAGATGAAGGAACCCTTGAGGTGTTTGTCTCCTTTCAGTCCTTCTCCTTTAGACAATAGTTTTCTTCCCCTACATTATCAACTGTATCCTGGGATGCATCCAAAGAAGTGTGGCCAGCAGGCTGAGGGAGATGATTTTCCCCCTCTACTCTGCTCTTGAAGAGCCCTCCTGGAGTTCTGCATCCACCGCTGGGGTCCCCAGCATGGAAAGGATGTGGCCCTACTGGAATGAGTCCAGAGGAAGACTGCAAAAATTATCAGAAAACTGGAGTACCTCTTCTATGAGAAAAAGCTGAGAGTGCTGGGATTGTTCAGCTTGGAAAACAGAAGGGTCCAGAGTGACCCTATAGCACTTTCCAGTACTGAAGGGGACCTGCAAAGAAACTGGAGAGAAATTTTTACAAGGATACATAGTGATAGGGCAAAGAGGAATGGCTTTGAACTGAAAGAGGATAAATGTAGATTAGATATTAGGAAGAAATTCTTTAAGGGTGGTGAGGCACTGGAACAGGTTGCCCGGAGAAGTTGAGAATGTCTCATCCCTGGAAGTGTTCCATGCCAGTCTAGTTGGAGCTCTGAGCAACCTGATCTAGTGGAAGGTGCCCCTATCCCTGGCATGAGGGTTACAACTTGATGATCTGTAAGGTCCTTTCACACCCAAACCATTCTATGATTCTGTGATTTCCTTTTGGGAGTTGTAAAGTGAATTTTGGTTTCTGCTACCATTTTTTTCCTTCTGAAAGTGTCATGTTGTTAATTTATTTCCTGCATGTTATTTACAGACTTTGAGTGTGCTTTGCTGTTTTGCCTTTAGGGCTGTGCACATAGAACTAGCCTGTCAGCTGGGATTCCTGCTGCAGCTTGGGACTCCTAAGACTTGTATTTCTATTCTCCTGCATAGGCTGGGTCATGCACACTGCTCCCGGATTTGTATATTTGGAGGTGTTGGATGGGCTGCCCATTGCTCATTTACAGGTGTTCTTGTGCTGAGCTGAATGTTATGGGTTGTATTCCTATTGTGGTGCATCCAGGAGTATTTGGTCTACCATATCTCCTCCTCTATTCATACATTCTGTCCACACCTGACTGTTCCTTACACTGTATTTTGGGGAGAGCAATTTCTGAATATATTCTAGCACTCAAAGCTGCTCCTGGGACCAAACTTGATTGCTCCGCAAGACAGCAGTTTTGTGAGCAGACATCCAGTGTGCCTTCCCAAGAGCCTCCTAGTTGTCAGCATGGGTGCAGGCAGCCTTCACGAAGGCCATAGGCAGTTGTCAAGACAGCAGTCCTGTGCTGGAGTGAGGGAGTGCTTGATTATGACTGCTGGTGGAGCTGCTGAAACAGCATGCCAAGCCCTAGGGGAGAGGGATGCAAGCCATTAACTGAGGACACTGTTCTGTAATTCACCATTGGTAAATATTGCCTGACTTTTTTCGGCTTGCATTTTTTTTCTGAACTGAGATTTTTCAAATGATTTCCAGTTTTACTTTCTTTACCCACTAATTCACTGTGTAACAAAAGTCTTTGGTTCCTGAGTTCTTGTTTGCCCTTATGATTAGTATAGCTGCTAAACACAGAATTTAGTACAGATGCTCCTGAAAGGTTTATGGGGAATTTCTGTTGCCATATGCTACTAGGAGAGAAAAGGAAAGTTCCTGTTTTTTGCTACCTGTACAGGAAAGCAAAGGGGAAAGTGAATGTAGGAGAATGGGGCAACTTTTGAGGAGAACGCTAGCTTTGGCATCATGTGTAGCTGGGCATTTTTGGGGAAAATCCAAGAGATCAGAAAAGACAAGTGTGTTTCTTCACTACAGGGATGGAGCAAGGTTTTAAACTCATCTTGGTTCTGGTTTTGGTGATTTTGCTTAGAATCACTGAGTGATATAACTGCACGTTTTTCCCAAGTTCTTGTGTCCCTTCTTATCTTCTTGTTCCAGGTAAACATATTGAATTAACTGCATGTTTTAAAGTAAGAATTCAAGATTTTCCTCTATGGCACACATAGATTCAAAGTGTTTATAAGGCATTTATGCAGGATTCTCTTCATACCTGAAAGAACATGTCACCACCAAGTGGAAAGAACACACTGTGCTCTACAGCAGTACGGAGGGAAAAGAACCTTTTGTTCATTGTAAATGCTTCAGGACCTTCATGCTTAAACAGAAGTGCAGAATCCATCTCGTGTAACCTCATAATGCTCTCTAGCAAGGTGTGGAGGTGATTGGTGGCAACTTCTCAGGAGATGTGCTCTCTCCTGAGTCATCCCAGTTTTGCCCTGCTGATACAAACACTATCTTTAGAGGCCTCCTGTTTGACTCACTGTTTTGTCCCCTGAATAATTTTACTCTGTTAAAAGGTAATGACAAAATATGGTCCTTCTAATATTAAGGATGCTTGTAATTTGTTTTTGGTGATTGAGAATGATGATGGAATCAATTCTTGTATAAGCAAGCAGGTTTGTCTCATGGTCATCTTCTTGAGGATAGACAGATTATGTCAAACTTCCCCTAATTTCATTGCTGCTTCTTTTCTTGTCTCTGGTGGTCTGGAAGAGGAAACTCCTCCATTTAGCTTGTTCCTCGCTAAGAGTCTGTGCATGCGTCTTCTGGTGCAATAAGAACAGAACCCCAGCAATCGCCTGTAACTGTCACAGGGATAGGTGGAGGTTGCCAAGGAATATGGGAAGCTCTCTATGGGCTGCTTTATATTCCCTCTGTGGGAAGTCAGGTGGTTTCTTTTATCGCCTGTCTGAGAGAAGCTGTGCAGCCCAGTGCTGTCCAGTACAGCAGGGCACTGTGACAGAGTATGGAGGTGTCATCTGTGCTGGGGCAGGTGTGTGAGGTTAGAGCTGTAACTTGAGTTTGTTAGCAGGCAGAAGAGGAACAATGTATGCTGCCTGAAGATGTAAAACTACTTTGAGTCAAAACTGAGTGGTTTCCTGTTTGCTTTGCTTTATTTTTGAATTGACTGTACTTTCTAGTTCTAAGAGCTATTCCTGAAAAAAATGAACTGCTGACTGTGGTGGGACTGTTTCTGTTCTTTCCTGCCATTGACATGGAGTATCTGTCCAGCTGTGACTCCTGAAAGGTCCTTTGATCATGAAGAAGTACTAGCAATAATAGTACAGGCATGCGGCTTAAGAAAAATGCTGTTTCATGTCAGCAATCCAGCATCTGACACACCCAGATTTCTTCCTCTGTCTCTCCCTATTTTTTGCATTGGCTTTTCCCTCTACTGCTGTCCTAAATAATGTAGGGTTGGTTTTGGTAAATGTGTGTGACAATAAATTTGAAGATGTTAGGTATGGAATATCCCATACGCATAATTTTGATGTGTCTGGGTGTATATATATGCATGCATATACATGTATATGTATGGCAGCACACATGAAACCTGTCTGCATCATGCATGAATGTGTTAGTGGGGGAAAGTCTTAGGCCTGGGAGAGAAGAAGCAACACTGCAATATTAGAAAAGGCCCAAGGCTAGCTTGGTTGTCCCTGCTTCCAGCTGGGAGCTGAGGTAGGTCTCAATGACAGGTGCTTGTGGGGCTTCCTCAATGTTACCTTCACCCAGAGGTCAGGCATTGCAAACTCTTGCTCTTTCAGATTTCAGGTGACAACCATCCATGTAAAGACCAATTCCAAAATTTTATTCTTGTTTTCTCTCCTGTCTCAGTTGTCTTTGGCAGGCAGGTACAGGTAGTTTACCTTTATGACAGTGTGGGACCAAACAAAATGTAGCAGGGGCTGTCTGTGACACACTCCAGTGAGCTGTCAGTGTTTAGCAGTGATTAACTTTTTTTAAAGACCCTTTATCTGCTGGTGCTTTTAATTTTTTCCCTTTTACTGCTTTGCTTCTTATTGATTTAAAGAGGAAAAAAGAGCTAAAGCCTTGTTTGATAATAGAATATTGATGAGAAAGCTGGGGAAAGAGAGTGAGATGGTGGAAGTCTTTGTTCCTGTTCGACAAAAGACAGAGAATACAGGAGAAGAAATGTAAATGTGTATGGGGAGGGGGTAGAAGGGAGAGAAGAATGATTTCCTAGCTGTGATTTTAAATAACTCTTTCTTCCTGTCTACGTGGCCACAGAGAGATCAATTTTCAATTTTGGTTTCCCTGCCTTTTGTGATTTGAGACAATCGCATGCTGATGGAGATGGGGGATCTGGCTGCAACTGTTTGTTTAAAACAAATTGTTGGTAGGTATTTTTTTCAGATGAACTGCTTTCTGGATCAATTTAACATGCTGCAAGGTGAAATAGGAGAGAACCACAAGGCCTTGCTCTCTCAAGAGAGCATTTACACCAGTGCAACTCTGACTATGTCCGTGGTTTTACTTCTCGGCTCAGTGAGGTGCAAGGAGCAAACCGAGCAGGCCCTTGTTTCATAGATCCATGAATTGTCACATTATGTGTTGAGTATGAAAGTGCAAATGCGCCAGAGGCAATTGAATGGCTTGATTTTAAGCAGTGTCAGTAATTTGTACCTCTGTGGGGTCTTCGGTTAACAGTAGACCAGCTCTTTTCTCTGTAGTTTAGTGTATGGCAATACAGGATCAACTGCTATTGATTATCAAACCTGTAGACCAAAGACCCCACTGTGTAAATCAGTGTCATTCATTTCATTGAGCACATACAGGTGAAGATTTGAAAATGTAAATCATTGCTTGACACAAATGCTGATCCTGATCAATTTCTACAGAAAGTTTTCTGTTTAAAAACCCCAACTAGTTGTGTTGAAATTAGAGAACGAGGGATGTGTCTTGACAAATGAAATATTTTTTTGTTGTTAATTATTATTCTTTTACCTGAAAAAAACTTGTAAAAATTGTAGTTTGCTCATCACAATGTGGAGAAGTAGATTAACAGGAGGCTGAGTTTACAACACAAAATTGTATAGTCTAATAATGTATTCTTTTCAGCACTTTTAATGAAAGCTTTTATTGAAATGAAATAATTGGGTGGAGCTGTTTTAGAATAAAATAACTGAACATTTTTAGGTCAATATTCAAATTTTTTCATGTACAGTCTGGGCAAGCAGTTCCTCCTGGTAGTCAGGATAATTGCCAGCACAAGTCACTTCTGAGCTATTTGACTGTCTTTTGCATGCAGAGCTGTAATAATTTTTCAGGGGGAGCCTTGAAAAGTTTGGGTCTAATTTCAGACACAAAGGTCGGAGTTGTACTCTATATTGCTATTGGTTTATGTAACCCTGTTTTTCAAGACAAATTTAAGCAAGAAGCAGAAAAACTACCTCCTGATAATGTTTCTATAAATCAGTCTCTTCAGCTTATTCATCCTTCATATTGCTCATTTCTGAACCCTCGCTTTTGACGTCACTTTATCTAATTGGCACATACTTAATGATTGCATTGCGTGAGCGTGGAGCTCGTGACTGTGTGTGGAGAGCTGTCTCTGTCCTAAAGGACTGCTATATTTGTGGCCACAGAGCAGGACTGAGTCTGGCCAGTGTGAGATTCTGTGGGGCAGGGGTGCTGGGAGACAGCACAGCAGCTCTGTGCCCCCTGGCAGTGCCTGGGAAAGCCAGGCTGCCACTCCTGGGGCAGAATTCAGTGCACATGAGGAGACCAAGTGAGATACTGCCACAACTGCTGCCAGCCCTTGCCAGCAGTCGTGTGCTCCCCAGCATCTGCTCCAGTGTGTCTGGCAGCTATGACAGAAGCAGGCTGGTTTTGAAGGGCTTGTGCCTGTCTCTTCATTCTTTCCCTTCTCTTCCCTTGGGCAGGAACTGCTCAACAGCTTTGGCTTTGTTTCCTCTGTAGTGGGAGGAAGACTTAGATTGGTTCCTGTTGCTGCTGTCCGTAGGTCTCAGTGAGATTGGTCAGTCTTTTTACGCCTATTATCAGAAACAGGCCATGTGGACCCAAAACGTTACTGAGAGACTAAAGCTGTATGCAGAAAAGACTGTCTTTTTGTTCCACTCTGTTTGGTGCCTAGCCTGATAGGATATGGACCTAAAAGTGTGATAAATGACATGTATCCCTCATCCTTTTGTTTTAATGTCCAGGAGAGGTTGGTGAATTCTTGATGAAAATTTATTTAGCATCTGCCATGGGCCGGGTACAGGTTCTGCAAATCCAATTATTTGCATCTCTGTCAACACATGTCAGTCTTTATTTATAACTCCTCTTGATGCTTTGAGTTCAGTGGTATATGTATTTCTGCCAGTGTGATACAATCCTGAGCATTTCCTTTCTGTCCTAGTGTGAGGGGCTCACAGAGCTCTGCTGATGCTTGTCAGTGCTATGCAATAGTGAAAAGAGAAGGTAATACAGTTATTTGTCAGTTATACCATTGTTAATATCTGTTATAGGTAAAAGAAAGTGGAGAAACACAGATTCTAGGGATGTGAGAATAGGTGGGGTAGTAAGAAACTTCTAAAGATGCTAGGAATAAAATCTTGGCTCCATTGACCTCAATAACAAAAAAAATTTCTGAATTCGTTAGTTTTAGGATTTTACCCAACCATTATGAAAGGGCATAGGCAAAGTTACATTTTCATGTTCATTTTTTTTTTTTGACAAGTCAGTGATAAGTGTGAAGGGAATTCACTGTTGCAAAATGATGGAGGTAGGATCTGTAGTTCTGTTAAGGCCACCTTTCTATAATATGTAATGACTGGGCCAAAATTGTTCAAATACCCGCAGCTGTTTTGACTGCTTTTGTGTCTTAACCTTCTGCTGTCTCTGAATTGCTTTTGGCTGTGTGCCTTCTCCCCAGCTGATGAGGGTGTTCTTGTCTGATTAGGAGAAAAGGTGTTCGACATGGTTGAATTACTCCTTTTTTTGAGACTGTCCTTTGTCCATGATAATTTGCAAGTTCTGACTGCCCCTGTTCATTTGTTTCTCTCCCCTTTTCTTACGTTTTCATCTCTTTCTTGTGTTAATTTTCTTAGGATAAAATGATTCCAGTGCTGACCTTGAGAACAAAATTTCGCCAGGAGAGCTGCTCAACTAGTTCAAACTGGTGCTGACCATGAACTTGGCCAGTATAGGGTTTGTTGTTGGGAACTTATCAGGTATTTGTCCTGAGTAGCAATGCATTTTTGGTCAGCAGCTAGATAGGGAACCTTCAAGAAGAGATGATGATGGTGATTCAAGAGACTGGTTTGAGTTACTTGATAAATTTTCAAGAAATTTGGGATAGTTTTGGGAGTTAATAATTCTGGACTTGTTCTTCTATGTGTGAGAAATCTCTGAGGTCTAGCTTATCTCTCACACCTTGTGAGCTCCAGAAAATTCTTTTGAAGTTGACAGACTAATGGGATGTGAAAGTTTCGCTGATATGTAGAGCCTGTTATATTGCATTGGAGACAGCATGGATAGTAGAGATGCAGCTGATACTGAGTTCATATATCCCACCACTGGCTCTGCTATTGGTTTGGAGCAGTGAGTGGGTCACTTTGGGCATGGTTTCCAGTAGCAGTCACTGATTCTGTTTGGGTGTGTTTCTGGCCTTCAGCTTAAGAAATACTTAACACTGTTCCCTGCCCACCTCTCCCTCCTCTGTCCCCAGTGTATTGAGCACCAGGAGTTGTAAGTAAAGCCAAGACAGAACACAATGAATTGGCATCAGAAATTGCCTGAGAGAGAGTAGGAATATGCCTGACAGCAGTAGGTACGCTACATGGAGGAGCTGTGTAAGCTATTTGCAAGGGAGGATCATTTTAAGAGTAAATCTATGAGTAGAGGAGGTAATCACATTGCCAGTGAGTTTTACCATTGTTCCAGTTGATTACTGTGCATAATGAGGATGAAATAATGAAGGGAAAACAAGCCACTATATGGAAAATGCATCAATCTGGTATGCACTGTCCTCTCTGTGTATTCTGCAGCATCCTGCTTTATATTTTGGTTACATGTTGTTTGGAACAAGATGTCTTTATATAAATTGTTTGTGCAATGCCTGGCTTATAGCTGTGTGTCTTGGTAATGTCATAATAGGAAAGGTGGCTGAGTGTGCCCTACCACCACGGACACAGCCAGGTGTGTATTGGCAGTACAGTGTGCTCAGTTCTTTTCTCTATAATGGGATACAGGCTCTGGGAGGGGGGAGACCTGAGCTGACAGGGCCCTTTCTTATCATACCGTTTCTTTAGGGATGTGAGGTATTTAAGTGAGACATTTAACACGTGGTTGGTCTGCCATTCCCACGTTTCATTGTCAGTGTGTGCTGGCTGAGAGCTTGACTGTTCCTCCAAATTTTTTTTTTTCTCCTTGCTGAGCTTACTCATTCTCTTGGCCCTATTTTAAGGAAGTAGTGGCTTTCAGGGAATATCAGTCCCTCATTCAGAGGCTTTCACAATACCAGTGACAGCTCCAAGTAGGCAGGCAGAGGGGAGGATTCTCTGCTATGACCTTCAGAATGGCTGACTGCAGTGGGTATGACATATTTCTCCCCTTCCAGTGTCCACTTGCCTTCCTTCCATGATGTTCCTTAACCTACTGAGGCTTGAGAGCTGAGGCTGCTCCTTGCTGTGGGAGTCTCAGGAGAGCAGCACTGAGGTGGAACTGCTGAGCCTGAGCTGGGAGGAAAATGAAGACAGGGAGTGGAGTCGCAGCGTGCAAAGCAGGCACCACTGCTGCTGTTCACTTGCTGGAAAGTAAATAAAGGAGAAAAGCAAGGGCAATTGCTTTATGAGAGAAGATAAGAGGGAAAGGACAGATAGAAAAAAACATAGTGGGCAGAGAGATGGTGAAATTGAGACAGGGTAGGAAGGCAGAGAAAAAGTGTAGAAAATAGGAGTGAAAGGGACCATCACCAATTTTTTGGGAGACAAGGACCAAACAAATTTTCAAAAGCTTTTGCAATAGCTGTCAAATGTTCTGTTGTCCTGTTTATCCAGTAGCCATTTTCCTCTCGTGTATTGCAAAGCTGCCCTTTTGATCCTGCATACCTGGGATAAATCCACACTAGCATCTGCTTAAGAAGTCTTGCCAACATAATCTGCCATGGCAGTATAGTATGTTCTGTAGAAAACTTAACAACTGCGAGAAGATCCAGTTATGGGAGTCCATGACTGATGCTCTGATTTGACTAAGTGGGAAAAGTGTGGCAATTTTGTGTCATCGTGGTTCAGCCTTTTCTTGATGGGTGTTTTCTGGGAGGGGTCAGGGAATTGTATATTAAGCCAGCTCCTGCCTTTAGTCCTTGTATTATAACCATTTGCTTTACAGACAAGAAGTACATTTTCCTTAGTACTGGACTGTGGAGCTAAGAAATGGTCAGCTAAAAGGATTTTCATCTTGTGTATATTGTAGTAGAAAAATGGGCAGATCAATGCACATGGGTCAGCTATTTTGTGTGATGGCCCCAAAAAAAGGGACATGAATTTTCTCAGCTATCATGTGCTAGACAACTGGGTTTGTATTTCTGTGTGTGAGGCTGAGCTGGACATGTTTAACCTTCATGCTCCTTTTTTTGGAGGACCAGCTACTTATGTTCTGATTCTCACTTCCCTACTGCTGCATTTGTGAGAAGAAGGATTATCATATCTTAAACCATTGACTAATTCTATTTCTTCATAAATATGAATTGAAGAATAAGTTCACACGTACAATGTTGTTTCTACATGTTGAATCCCAAAGATGGTGTTGTGTCAATTCAAAGTGTTGGACAGAGTGCAACAAATTGTAGGAGTTTCAAGAAAATGGATATTTTTAGTAGATTAGTCATTAATGAGGACTTCAGCACTTTTGAACTTTATTCCCAGTTTCTCCACAGACTTGCTGTCAGATCTCAGACTAGAAGTAGTCAATGACTTTGGCTATTAAGTTTGGGCTTGATCTTTATTTCCTGCATGGCTTTAATTATTTTTTTTAATACATTGAAAATGCTGTGAAAATTGAATTCCAGCTGTCTTATTTCTGCCAGCTCTAAAAGAAAGCATCTAAAGTAAGGAATGCATGGGAAAAATTGATTGAAGGTACTCTATGCTTGGTTTTCTTATCTGTTTGGTGATAGGAACGACTCTTCAGCTGAATTAATTGTTTTTCAGATGTTTTAAGAAGAGTAGATAAATTGGTAGAGACATAGCTACTGTTAGAACTGGGCATGTCGTTTAGTGTGAGAATAAATTTGGATGTGGCTTGTGGAGGGCAGAATAGGCTTTACTCTTGCCAGATAGCAGTGGTACTTCAAAATATCATCAAACAGTGAAAAAGGCATAGATTGGCTGTTATATAAAAGTCAAGAAAGTGAAAAATAGTGTGTCTAAAGAAAATTCAAGCAGTACCATATCTTCCCCCAAGAGAAAGGGACATGTGCAAACAAGGGCCTAGTAAGTGGTGGGGACTAGATTTGGTTCCTGTTTTCTCAATTGATACAGTGAATCTGTAACTCAAGACCCTTCTTCATGTGCATGTCTTTTTTCTCACTCATTTGGGATGCCAGAAAAAAGTACATGTCAGTAAGTCTGTGTTTCTTTGCTCTCTGTGGTAATAGCAAATTATTTATTATTTTTTCAGTTAGGTGTCTCATCCTGACAAGCAAGGCATCATTGTGTCTGCCGGGGACATTTTGGGCCCCTATTTTCTACTAGTGTGATTCTAAGTGCAGCAACAGTGCTTGATGATACAGTGAAAATCGGGTTAACAGTTTTCAAAGTATATATTTTTGTCTTTTGTTTCTTGTCAAAATTTTCTGATATACAAGTTGCACTTTGGCTGTTTTGTGAAGATAAACTTTGATTAGGTAATGGTGACTTCAGCTCTGAGGTAGCCTTGTCTGGGTTTCAGCTGCTGACTTGTGTTATCTTCTGTCAGCCTCACATGGTTGCTTCTCTCACCCACCTCAATACTGAGATGTGCTGGAGAACTAAAAACACAGTTACCAAATTTAATAAAAGAATACTGTCTTAGCAAAGAGACCGTAAATAATATTGGCCTGGAATCATAACAGAGTAGCAGCTTGCTGAAGGCATGAGAACAAGTGAGCTAACAGTGGATTTCAGAAAAAAAATAGTCTTCTTCCTAATAAAGAACTTTTAAGCTGGGGTCAATTACCTGGTGTTTCCTTTTTAAAAAATTATTTATTTATTTATTTATTTAATTTACTTGCTGCTATGGGTTAAACTGTCAGTGAGTAAGGGGGAGCAGGAGGGTAAAGTCTGTGCTTCTCTGAGTGACTTGCTAAGCCTCTTAAAACATTTATTCCTTTCCTCATGATGATTAATGGATTCACTGTTTTGACAAGGAGATGGGTGCTCAGACGTTCCTGTAGCCAGTTATTCCTTTTTCATCTGGAAGAAAGTGTTTTATTAAAAATCTTTTTCTGGTGCAGGGGGAGGCCTGTGAGTAGCAACAGACCTAAGGTTGGTCAGAGGATGCAAAGTGAAGAGCAGAGGGTGAGAGAGGCATTGTGACTCCAATCAGATGCACCAATTAGATTTTCTTTGCTAAGAAGGAAGGCAACCTCTGGTAACTGCCCTGTATTTTTATGAGAATGGACTTGCTTTTCATGACTTGCTTGTCAGATAAAATGAATGTGTATGTGTATGTGGGAAGAGGCTGAAATTAATTACTGTCAGTAAATGAAGCATATGGAAGCTTGTCTTGATGTTACAGTGGCTGTGAATTAGTGCAGAAAACACAGTGGAAAAGCAAACAGTGGAACACTGTATTTGGATCAGAGCTCGCTCTGTACTGGCTTGTTAATGTTCCCCCACACCNGTACTGGCTTGTTAATGTTCCCCCACACCCAAACCTACTTTCTTGGGTATATTGAAGGTCTCTTAATTACACAGTAATTCTTTTATGTATTTCTTTTATGCTCCCACTGGGATTCATAAGATAGGGCATCACAGTCCAGATCATCATTGCTGTTTCCACTGACAGTTTCCTGGCTAGGTGAGAGATGTCCCAACATAAACGGTTTGATAGAGAATTTGAGGTACATGCTCAGTTTCACAGCTTTGCTGAAAATAAAAATTCCCAGCAATGTTGTTGGCATTTTTATTGTAACATACACTTACTGAAACCTTCTCT
>VYZP01017475.1:2836-66818 GCA_013400635.1 Hypocryptadius cinnamomeus | reverse complement strand
ACTTAAGCACAGCATCCTGCAGCTGTTCTAGAGGGATTAATTTTCAAAATATGGGGTGAGCCCTTAGAAACTTGTAATTCCTACTTTGAGAACTTGGACAGGCTGGTCTGCGTGAAGGTTCAGGGTGTATGGCACAGACATGAGGTCACCCTCCCAGGCTCATTAGACCCACGACTAAGCAAAGCTATCACTTTTCAAACACCAAATGTGGGCAATTGCTATCAGCATTTCCATGCATGTTTTACTTTAAATAGTTGCTACTTGCTCATCCTTCTCTTAGCTGAAAATTACCTGTATACCTAAATGCATACACTTATGTGTCTGTATATATTTATTTTAAAATAGCTTATGCATATATAACACAGAGACAAAAGTTCTCTGATGCTTGCTCCTGGAGGGGTAATAACACAGAAATATTTAAGATGATTCAACAGTGGACGGCTCAGCAGATGTCTCCAGCATGGTGCAAGACATTAACGTCTGCTGACTCATCATAGCAGTTAATTCGTGCCTGGCTCATGTTCCCGTCATCTCAGCAGCAATTTAGTACTTGGTGAATTTTCTCTCATCAGGAGTAAATGTTATCACAGACTTGTGATTATGTGCTATTTGAAACTGGTAGAGCTAAGGCCATGTGTGATAATAAAAGGTAATTGTTTACCTTTGAAGTTGATATCTATGGCCTTCGCAGCACTCTGCAGGAAATTGGGCCAGTCCATGACTGCTTGGGCAGTCAGGCTGCATCTGACACCCCTCTCTAGGGCGTGAAAATGAGGTGGGTGCACATGCAGAAGTTAAAACAAGCTAGTGGCACTTTTATAGACTTGTTTTCCCCTACTGAGTGAAGCTGAACACACTGAAGAATTCAGTAAGGGAAAGGTTCCCCTTCTATTTAATGCGATGACATTGCTGGCTAGAGTGGAGTAATTGAATTTTCTTCCAGTGGAAGGATGAGCAATGCAACACCAGCTACGTACCATGAGCACAGCTGAGCATAGGCCCAGGTGTCACAGACACAATGGAAGGCAGGGGAGAGCCTGTCAGTGTGGGGGTGCCCAGTGGCTCGAGGCCAGCCCTCAGCCAGCAGCACAGCCACCTGCACGGGACTGGCCACACTCTCTGCAAGCAGCGCCTGAACACCTGAGGCCACCACGTCCTGGGACACGGCACAGCCAGCATCACCTCCGTGTCTGGGACTTGATGCGTGTCAGCTGATGGAGAACCTGCAGAAGACAGCATTTTGGGTGCTTCAGGGGCAATTTTTCCTTCAGCAGACAGAAGCTGGGTGCAATTTCATGCCAACCTTAGGAAGTAGATCTGTAAGTGCCCAAACCTGGGTCTGCAGTTACTGGCCTGGCTGCAGGCAGACAAACACTGCATTTACCATGAATTCCCTGATCTAAGAAACAGAGAAAGGTGTAAATCAGGAGTACCAGTTGAAGGGATTTAGTGTTTGTAACATATGCTATTTACATACTGTTAGCTTTCACAACTCATTTTCAGTGGATTATAACTACTCCTAACAGAAATGGCCAGGGAGATGAAGAGGTCTCAACATTTTTGCCTGCTTTCCCTTTTTCCATCTTATCCTCCCAAACAATCCACATTGGAATTCATAAATAAAGACATATGCACATTTGGAGCATGTTCAGATCAATTATCCCACTTAATTTTTTTTGGAGCTAGGAAGAAGGTATATTGCCTAAACGGTAATGCCTATGGATCTTTAATATTAATGTGATGCTCAAGAGATAATTACTTCTCATGAACCGGAATGAGTCTGGCCAAAAAGGTTGAACACATCCAAAATTCAGCTGATTTGAGTGCAGCTAATTCTGGCTGAGGTTTTTTTCCCCCACTTCTGGACACACTGCCAGATGTAATAGAAATAAACCCCATTGAAACTGGCTGAGGATACGTATCATATTCTGATTGGTAACAGATTTGCAGATTATTGGACAGGGGAGGAGAATTTACTAAAATACAAAAGTCAGTTAAAATACCACCATGGTTCAAGTATAGCCCCTCCAAAAAGTAAGACTCTTTCCCAAGAGGAATCCTCACATGGAAACATAGCTTCTGCCCTGGCACAGAGTCCCAGAAGGAAGAGAAAGAAAACCATTTACTGCAACCCTGCCCATGGACAAATGCAAGAAAACTCTGGTGCCAATATGATGGAAATGGACTTCTGGAAAAAGAAGAAAAGATTAGGTTTGGATTGAACTACAACCTAGGAGTGTCAGATCTGCGGCAGGATGCTTAGTGGGTAACCTATAGAGAATGGCAAGATTCAAAGCCTGAGTAAATAAAAGCTGCCTCCATCACTTTACAGAGGGAAAAGTATCTCTGTCTCTTGTATGGGAAGAGTATGAGAGCCCTTGTGTACCTGCCTTGCAAAGCAACACTGAGCCAGCTGACACAAGCACAATTTAATTCCTGCAGCCTGGAGAACTGCTCCTCTGCATGGGACTGCCTTCCAGAACACTGCCCAAAACAGGGCTGGTGAATAAGGAAAGCAGCTCCTGGGCAGCCCAGCTCTGCCCTGGCTCCTCTGTCCTGCTGCAGATGAGTCATGTACAGAGCCGGAAAGGAAATAAATGCAAACACATGGCAGTCAAAATGGCTTTCACAGAAAAGAAAACATTGGGCTGGAGCTGCTGTGGGTGTGCAGCACGGAGCTGGCCCTTGTGGGATGGGCACCTCTCGGTGTGCAGCTTTGTGCAGCCGTCTGCCATGGCACAGGCAGCTACCTACATTTCCTGACTTGCTAAAGCTGTTCGCCAAGGTCAGGTTAAATATATAATTTCTTCATAACTGAGTTTTAAATGTTTAATTTACGTGGTTCTGTTTGACATAAAAAAGCCTGGAAGAGGGAAAAAGAGGCAGCAGAGCAAAGGAAAAAGCCAGCAACCCTGGATACAGCAGGAGTGGAGGGATGTAAGGGGAAAAATCTATCTGGAAAGAATACATCTGTCTACTTCTAGTATTAAATGCAGACATACACTTAAACATATAGGTTACACATTCAAATCTGGAAATACCATGTATTTATCCTCTGCCACTTTTATTTCACTTCCTCATACAAGGACTGTTTAATGGTTTTTAATTGCACTATCATGTCCTCGCCTCTCCACAGCACCTCCTTGCAAAGGCAGGTGACAGATGAATTGTGGTGTAGCAGATCCCTCCTGCAGGAACCCCCTTTGCTTTGCTTTGGAAGAAGGATTTTAGCTGTGCTTTTTTTATGGCTGGTACTTCTCCTCAAGAAGTACCCCTGCAGCTGCTCTTGCTGAGCTTTCTGCTCTAACAGGAATGTAAAAGAATCTATAGAACACCCCCATCATTTTTATTTTGGTGGTCTGACAGCATTTTCCAAATAAATTAAAGGCAAAAGACAACTATATTTTTAAGAAAAGATCCCAAAATTTGATAATTTAAAATTTTTTTAAATAATTGGGCAAACTTTGTCTACTCTTGCACCCAGAATGATGTGACTTTTTACAAATCATGTGTCAGTACTGCAGATTCCTAAAAAGTTTATCTCTAAGCACAGTCAACATAATGATTTTTACTGGTCTCCTCTACACAGTCTGGACCTTGCTATGTGTTCTTGGGCTTTATTCCTTTTACCATCTGGGAAGACCTTTCCACCTGTTTTAACAACCCAATGCATCTCCAAAGTCAGGGAAAACACTCATGATTAAAGATGCTCACAGATAAGGGCCATGACTTTTTAAATGCCTGAGTGACAAAATAATTCAACCCATTAATATTACTACTACAAAATTGAGAGTATTTCAGTAGTTCTTGCTAGAAATACTTTTCATGTATATCATGGATCTCAGGATCTTATTTTCCAGTGAATACCCACATACATGCCAGGTGTAAAGGCGTAAGAGAACAGCCAGCCACGGCATGTTTTGTTAGCATGAGGCGAGACGCTCCACTCAGCTTTTGCATAACTATCCAGCCATGATTTGAAGTATTCAATTCTACTTCTATGACTTCTTAAAATTCCCTGCATTATAATTATACTGATGGGAATGCAGAAAGATAATTGCTTTTAGAGAAAAGTTTCTCTTTTGTTTCATATTCATCTGGCTTCCATAAATAGAACAGGAGACCTTGAACAGCAGCAATATGCATTCATGTGTCTCTAGCTATTTATTTACAAAGCTAGACCTTGACAAATCTAATTTGTTCAATAAAATTATAAAGTATGCACAATAATTCATTTAGACAAAAAGGCTTGAAAAGGAATGTCACTGGGAGCGTGTCTCATCACTGGAAGTGATCAGCTGATTCCTGAAGAATTGGCAGGTGCTCTCCTTTTGGAAAGCAGCAGCAAGGTAGTACTTAGGAGAGGAAAAAAGTGAGCTAGGAATCAGAGTAGTTCTTTATTCGGACAATAATTAAACAAATTAGATCCATGAAAGCCAGAGAATGACTGTGCCTTGAACTCTGTCTGTGTGCATAGAACAATGGAGAAATTAATAATTAAATCTATTACATATGCTCAAAACTCAGCACAAAAGATACTTCACCAGCTCGAACAATTCTGCATTTTCATTTGAATAAAGCTTTCACACATTTTAATGTCATTATATATATGTATTATATTTTAAGTTTAACAGCTTATTTTGTTGCCTTTATGCCTTAAATTAATAAGGCTACACTTTAATGCACTAATGTTGAATAGCATTAGCATGCTTTACAGTCATTACTTGGGGATGCAAAAAAAATCCCAAGTTTCCCAGTGGTGAAATCAATTTGCCCATAACTTCCTGTCTCTCATAACCTCTGCTAGCATAGCTTGAAACTTTGTACTGCTTTTCGTACCAGAAGACTTGTTTATATGTTCTGGCTGCGGCTGGGGCAGGATCTGAAGGTAACACTATTCCGTTAAGTTTGCACAAACAGTTCAGGAACAGACTGAAATCTTTTCAGCCAGTTAAAGCAATTAGCAGCCAGATACACCGACCTAATGCTATTTCCTTTGTAAGAAATAATTTAGCCTCAGAAACACAGATGGCT
The DNA here is from genome assembly GCA_013400635.1 of Hypocryptadius cinnamomeus. Classification (NCBI taxonomy): domain Eukaryota; kingdom Metazoa; phylum Chordata; class Aves; order Passeriformes; family Zosteropidae; genus Hypocryptadius; species Hypocryptadius cinnamomeus. The sequence continues at coordinate 61,784 of VYZP01017475.1, read as the reverse complement.
CAGTGAGTTTTGACCCAGAATTATTTTCCTTTGGCCGGGCGGGGGGACGCAGACACACGGGGGGGCTGGTGGGGGCGCAGAGCAGGGCGGCGGCTGGAGGACCAGCCGACTTCACCCCTTCCCAGCTGGAAAGAAGGACTGGCTGCAGCATCTGAATGCCGAGGGTGGAGGCAAGAGGATATGGGGGAGAGAAACCACTGAGAGAATTCAGATGTAAAAATTACTGAGAGTTCCTCCAAAGTCCTCTTCCTAGATGGAGGCCGACTCCAGGCCCTCACAGGCTACAGCCCACGCAGGCCCTCCGACGGCTGCCAAGTCAAATAACACTAATTGCATTACAGATTGCAAGCAGAATTCGCTGTTCTTTTCAACTAAACCCAAGACTTTCCATTTCCACTTTGTTTGGGGAATTTAAGTGGTGTGCATATTCCTACTGCCAGCCAGGATATGGGGTTAGGAAAGGGGTGGCAATCGCTCACTCAGAGACCAAAAGCAGATCTGTAAACTTGAGAAACCAGAGAGAGTAACTGAAGGAGCAGGCTAGAGACTGACAGCTGTGGGAACAGGAGCCTTGGTGGAGGCTGGCTGCCCCTCACACACCCTGGGCAGTGCAGCCCGACAGGGGTGGCTGGACCCTGGTCCAGTGAGGGGAGTGCAGACGCTGTGCCTCGCCACAGGGGCCCACAAACCTCCTGCTCAACAAGGGGCACCCACACCCACGCTCCCTGTGCCGCTACTATGGGAGGCATCAGTGGGGGCATCCTGTGGGGGACACTGAGCCACAGCTTAGCCCCCAGGCATCCCCCAGAAACAGGAATGTGGGACAAGCAGTGCTGAGGCTGCTCCCTGAGCCCCAGTGGGGAAACAGCCCATCTCAGGGGGCACAACCACAGCCAGTGGTGCTTCCCATAGCAGTACACAGGGGAGTGACTTTCAGCATCACAGCATAAAATCCTCCCACTTCTCCATAACTTTTGGAGTAAATTTAAAACTATTTAAAAACTTCTGTAGGAAAACCAGATGCCCATATTTAACTTAAAAACCTTATATCATCCTATTATTTCCTCAGAAATCTGTAATACAGAAATGCATGCATGTGTTCTGTCTCTTTTTTTCTTAGTTGCACATTGCATTCAAAAATCCCTAACACTACTCAGTATTAAAGTACTTTGCAATTATTGGGATGCCTCCCATTGTCTGGCGGCCTCCAAGGAGAAATGAACTCCAATTTTTGGAGCGAACAAAAATTCTGACAAACCCTCCCATCAGTCATTGAACATGGGAAGATTCCAGACCTCTTGAAAACCTCCTCAGAATTGCTCACCCCACTCCATCAGCTACAATGCAATATACATTTCACACGGCGGCATCCTTCTCAGTGGCATTTCAGCTGAACAGAGATGTTAGACTGTCACGCTCATTTAAGCAGAAGGGTTATCCCCTGAAATTTCTTTCACACAATACTATATAGCTCAAAGGTGACATAAGAAGCCCCAGATATATGCCAAAAAGGTTTGTGAAAATAAACAACGTAAATTTGCTCCTTTAAGTATCATCATGACAAATTTACCGGGAGGCAAGAGAGATAAAATGCAGCACTTTAAATACCTAAGCTAATCAATAGACAGAGCCAAGCATGCAATCCATTTTCTGAGAAGGGCAACCTTTTAAGGTTAATTCTTCATTCATATAAATACAATGCCGGGGTCATTATTTAACTTGAAGCAGCCCTTCATTAAACTATAATATTGGACTCAATTTAGCACTAAAATGAGCCACCCCAAGCAGCCGCCTTCCTGCAAACGCGGGCCGAGCGCGGGAAGGCGCCTGAGGGCCGCGCTGTGGCGGCGGAGCTGCGGCGGGGCGGCGCGGCATGCCCGCTCCTCGGGCGCCATCTCGCGGCGGATAGGGTTAGGGGTAGGCCCTTAGGGTTAGGGCTAGAGTTACGGTCAGGGTTATTAGGGTTATGGGTTTGGGGTAGCGTTCGGCCCTTAGGGTTAGGGCTAGAGTTACGGTCAGGGTTATTAGGGTTATGGGTTTGGGGTAGCGTTAGGCCCTTAGGGTCTAAACGCTTATGAACATTTCCAGGGATGGTGATTCTACCACTTCAGAGCCTTACCAAGATTGAATTCAGCAGCTACTGGTTTATCTGTCCTCAGATTCACCTCAGAACATCATCTGGGTAAAGACTAGGCTTTTACATGATAAAAGTGATAAAAAGCACAAATGATCTTTGTGATTACCGGCAACGTCACTGCGGCTGTGCAAGCGCCACCTCCTAAGGCGGGCAGGGGGACAGCGAGCGGCCTGCACGCACAGCAGCCGGCTTCCACAGCCATGAGCTGCCACTGCAGCTCAGCACGGACACTGCTCCTGCTGCTGCCCGGCCTCGGGCGGCCGGCTCCAAGTCCCTGTTTGCAGAGGGGAGTCTGAGCACGGAGGCCAGGGCCACATCCTGCTCAGACACCACCCTCCAGAGCTCTCTGGCAGCACAGGAGTTCAGTCATTTGTTGGCCAGATCATTCCATATGTTAGTGCCAACAAAAAAAATTTCCTGTCACACCTTGAGGAAGCCACTGGATCTTTCCATGCCTCATTTTCCCCCCTTTACAAACCAGAGCTAAATACTTCTTTTAACTGTATAGAAGTACTGTAAAAATCCAGTGCTGTTTCCATCTCTGAATATCTCTTTTTGTAACACATTATCTAATTTCTGTCCCCTAATTAACTCAACTACTACTCCATCACCCTTCGAATATTGCTTGAAGAAGGAAACAAAGCCTCTGTGACTAAACAAGTAAGCTTTTCTCTCACCTTTCTCTCAAACATTGTCCACTGTGATCTAATTGACACTGGGGAGCACTGGTGTCATCACCATCTGCTGAGGTGCAGTGCCCAAACGGGGACAGATACAACCATCCCAAAGTCCTGGGACAGACACTGCTTTGGCAGCCACTGGCCTGCCACACAGTCGGTGTTCATGCACAGTCAACTTCACAAGAGGAAAAGGATTAGCAGCACTTCTGGTCAAAGCAAAGGAGATAGCACGAGTTCAAAATGACTTTCCCGTGACCACACAGGAAATCTGCAGTGAGATGGAGGGTATGACCGGAGACTTGTGACCACAGCTCATGCTGGGCACGGCAAGGGGCCACCCCTTCAGCAGTGGTGGAAAGGCACATGCACATGCTACTGAGATATGGATACAGAGTGAGCTTAATGCCTTTCCTTGGCATAACCCATCTGCAATGTGCTGCAACTGGCCTAAAAGGTGAATTTAAAATGAACTTTAAGCACTTGCATTGGATTTCTTTGCTTTGGACTTAATTTCTCATAAGCATTACTTCAATCTAGTGAACTGAATTCTAAAAAGAAAATAAATTCTTATTCCTATTAGAAAAAAACCCCAAACATTAAACAGGTCTTCTGCTTTTGTGAGTGTCATCTGCAACACACAGCCATGGAGGGTCTGTCCCCTGTGTGTACTGAGCACTGGTGGCAGCCAGCAGCAGTTCCAGACAGGAACTGGTTTCACTGGTTTCCCCAAAGGTAAATGCATTAGCACAGATCTCTGCCTAAGACAACAGAGGGCAAACACAGGAGACACACATCTTCAACAAGAAGGCCAAAGGTGGCAGCAGAGCCATGGGACTCTGCTGGGTTGGCAGGGTGGGAATTGCTCAGAAGTAGGGGTAATGGCAGCATGTTCCTGGTGAGCACCACAGATGTCATGTGCCCTGGACACAAAGATTCTTCCATCCCCATAAAAATGGAAAAACTTATTTTGAAGGGCAGGGGGAGGGGAGCAGAGAGATGTGGAAACAAATGGGTTCAAACAAAGTTTTATGAGGAGAACTGAAGTGCACTCAGCCTGTAAAACAGCCCATGGTAGTGTCAGGCCAGCACTGGGCAAAGGTACTTCATGATCGTGTATAATCAGGTTTTATGAGAGGGATACCACTGTCAACAGGTGATTGAATGGCTTTTTGCATGATGGACCTTGCCAGGGATCAGCAGGGGGAAGGACAGGGACGGCCATTTACCTTGACATGCTTCTTCCACACAAGCCAAACTAATTGCACACGTCAAAAGGAAAAGGCAATGCATGGCTTTCATCCGCTCCTGATAACGATCAGATAGGGCTCTTCCTGTCTTCTCCAGCAGCCCTTCCTCCAGCATAGCATGCAGAGGAGGAACAAAATACAGCTTTGACGGTCAGGTAATGGCCTAATTAAAGCAGAATTCCAACTCCAACGCTGTGGCCCTGCCCTTTTAAAGCACAGCGCTGGGTCAGGCTGTCAGTTGTGGTTTAGTGCACTGGTGCTGTTAGCACACCCCTAGTAATATGCTCTTTGGCTTAATGTGAGTTATTTGACAAGGAGGTTTCTAAATAATTGCAGCAAGTGCAAAAAGACACGTGCTAATTTTAAAGCAGTTACTGCCCTGTGAAGGGTGCCTACCCCGAGCCCTGCTGGAGATGGGGAGAGTTTTCAGAGGCCGTGAGAGCACGTCTCCCCTTCAAAAACCAAAGCACAGAGTGGGTAGTCAGGGATGGGGAGGTTGCTACAAGAGGCCTTTGCAGCAATAGTCAGGCAGAGTTTAAATCTATTACTTGCCTAGAGTTCCAAAAAAGTGTGCAGTGTTCCTGCAAGTATGGAAAGCCCTAGGAGCTCTGCTCTCTAAAACAGATGTGATGTTCTACCCCTCAATTTGCACAGGCATGTATTTATGGCCCACTGGTATTTCTTTGGAGTGTAGGAGGCAGTAATATTCCTTTTGACAGCATTACTGCATGGCAAGGGCACAGGTGCTCTTGGGCTTGTTTTCAGTTAGACACAGGTCTGAATGTATAGCGAAAAGTGAAAAGGTTTTTTTGGCATGATCTCAATCCAATATCCTCGTGCTTTCATTTTGTATGACTAGTCCTTGCTAGGGCAGGGAAAGATGCTCGCTTTCTTTTCCAAAAGGAAGTAAAATAACCTCTTTTTACCCTGTTAAATATTAATGGAGTTTGGGCAAGAGGGATTTCAGTCTGGGAACAAAAGTGCACAAGTTCTATATAATATGCTGCTTTCTGTGTCTCCTCAATTCCTTCCACCAGCTGCATACTTCACCACAAGGCTAGCCCAAGACAGGCTCTGAAACACCACTGTTGCCAACAGCTACAGCTGTCCAAAAGGATCGGATCACCTTCTCTGATCTTTTTCTCCTTGTTTTTTAAAGTGGTTAATATAGCAGGCAAACAAAGAAGGTAATTGTGACATTTCTTTTCAAATCTTCAGAAGCAAGAATCAGACCTGGGGTGAGAAAAGCAGGTGCAATTGCTGCTCTGTAATCCACTAATGCTACCAGCACAGACAGCTTTTCCTGTTCTGACTCTTTTCCAAATCAGTCAAACAAGTTAGTTGCAATTTTCAGAACATAGTTGTATGTCGGTTTATTTCCCACTTCAGGGTCTAGGATTAATTCTGGAGTCACAAATAACAATATCTTGCTTCCTGATACGGCCAACAACAGCAAGTTTGAGGGATTCATAACTCATGAGCAGTGCTGCAAATACAGCGCTCCCCTGACACTTGCACCTGTTTTTTGACCCTTCATGGTGCCTGAAACATGACAGGCAAGTACAAAAATTAAATTCCGTATTAAGACATAAATTATTACTTTATTATATTAAAAAGCTAGAGGTTAGTACACATTAATTGGGAACATTAGTCATGCCAAGGTAGAAAGTTATATGGGAAGAAGATTAACGAAAAGGCATAGGAGCAGCCTGCGCAGGGCTCAGGAGGTCTGAATTCCTGGCTCCTCCACAATGTTCTTGCCTAGCTGTAGGCAATTCACATATATCAACACCAGTGGTATATTTGCAGACAGCACACTCTTGGCTTAGGAGTGCAGTGAAAAACCCAATCTTGCTGTTATCTCAGCACACATCAGTATCAAAACAACCCACCAGGTCTAGGCCTCGTTCCTCCAAACTGTTCCATGCTGCTGTACCTGACAGCTGGCAGCAATGTTCTCACTGCCAGCAGAGAGGGGAATCCAGTGAGCCATTCCCTCCCAGGCACAGGGCAGCCCTGCCGAGGCATCAGCCCGCCATGCTGCAGCTGGGCGAGGCTGCACACAGGCAGCAGCAGCAGCAATCAGAAGATGCAGCTTCTCGAGACAGGTAAACCCCACCCGAGATTCAGTGCCTTACTTCTGACACAGGACAACAGTACCAGATTTTCTAACCAAAACATTGTAAAGTATAAGGGGACTTTATTCAATACTGTTCAGTAATAAACAGACATTCTGGCAGCCACACGGCAATACCTCTGACCAACACAGGCTTCCTTTGGATCTGCAGCACTACTGCTTTATGTGCCAATAAAAACATTTCTGTGCAGTAATGCTAACACAGCTTTTTATCTAATTGATCTACAAAGAACAACCATCTATACTGCCCCAGAATAGGTAAAGAAAGTGCTTACCTGATGGAGAGACTTTGCTGGACAGATGATGATGACAACAGGTGCCCAAAGATGAGTGGGAAGATGAGATGTGCCAGATGCAGCAATTCACCTCTGGCACCTGTGTTTGTCTACTTGCTTTGCATGTGCAGGGTGAAACATCTGTCTCTGAAGAGTAACTGTGGGGAAGTTACTTAAACTTCTCAGTTATGCTCTGTGTCATCTAAAAGACTGGAAAATCATAATTCCTAAAACCTGACACCAATATCCTACAACTAACCTTTCTCCTGTTCTTCAACAGACAAGTCTTCAGCCAGCAGTCAGTTTTTACCATCTCTTGGATATTCCTCACAGAATTAGAGACACCAACAAATGCTAATAAATCTCATTATTTGATGCATTTATTGAGAGTTGATGCATCAGTGGATGAAGCCTAGAAACCAATCTGCAGAACCCTAAGAAACTAAAACTAAAAAACCCTCCTCATCTGAAAGGACATTCAGAAAGTGGAATTCTATAGTTTTGAAGTGATGTGGGTAAGGATTTGTACCAGCTTTAGGCAGGGTGAAAATTTGGCTTTGTTTTTAATTTAGATTGCTTAAACTTTGTTTCTCAAAAATCCTTTAAGATTCTATTGATGGCCTGTTTTTTGTGGTGGGAACATCACATAAAAACCAGCTATTTATTCCTTGAGGGTTCCCCCTGCCCCCACTTGATTTGGGAAGAACAGCAGAATGGAGTTTTTTGATTTATAGGAAAGAGGAAACCACCCTGGGCAAAAAAGTCTACAGTCAGCAGAAGCAGCACTCTGTCTTCAAAGACTTAGACACAAGGCTCCCAAATGATTAATGTTTCTAACTCACATTTTTCTTGCAGATGTGATTACAGAAGAGAACATGAAGAGGAAATTATTTTTTAAAAAATTGTTAGAAATGTATATATGTTTTTTCATAACAAGGCATGAAACAACAGAAACCAATTTTCTGGCTGGTTTTAAAAGAATAAAGTCAACAATTACAAACTCAGATGCCAGAGTGTTGCAATGTTAATACCTTGTCACAAAACTAGATATTATGCTTTCCTAGAAAGTTACAATACTTGCTCAACCTGAAAGAAAACAACCCATGAACAATTTATTACAAAACTACATATTAACATAAATAGCTAAAGTCAGGTTTCACACTTGAAAAATTGACAAATACTGTCAAATATCACAACATGTAGTTTGCATTGCTTTTAGTTATGGAGTATCACAGACTTCAAGAAATTTCAAACATTCAGTATGGCTGTGGTATCCAGGTCCCCATTTCCTAGTCTTCTGCAGTACCTTTGGAATTAGACAGGAAGACTTCCAGTCTTCAATCATTATTTGAATTTGGATAAACAAAATGAGATTGGCATGGGAGAGAGTCTATTTTGGATTTTAAACACATCTTTTTCATGCATATGATAAAGGACAAAGAAAGAGTTTAAATTACCACACACAAACCAGACATGAAATGATGCAATTAATTTGAATAATCATCTATGATAAACCATGATGACATCAGGGTTTCTCCCTCCTCTCTCAGTCACAAGGTACACAATTGCCTTGGAAAACACTGTTGTCAATGTTGAGCAACAAGCTTTAACATCAGGATCTTTAATTGCAGAAAGCTCTTTCAAACTTGTTTCCTAGGTACTTGAAGTGAGTACAGCCCCAACTGTACGCAGATGCTGAGAGACACAAAGAAGCCGGGTTTTGAAAGCACATTCACGCATCTGCCTGTGCCTCTGACTACTTACAAGGTTTTCAACCTTGTTTTCAAAAGCTGCCTTTGGCCTTGTAATTCACTCTTCATTTTTCTTGAACATTCCTGGTTGGGTGAGTTGGGGAGGAGGCAGTATAGAACCAAAGACAGACATAAGCTTACTGCAAAGCTTTGTTCAATAAAACCTGTTGATTGCAGCCTGATTCTCATCTTGTCAGGCACTTTTCCTGCACAAAGTTTAAAAAAAGAAAAAATATGCCCCCCAGGTTAAGTATCCTTGCCAGATATATGGGGTAGATGTACCCAAACTGTCCTAGCGCTGTCAGCAGCACACACCAGCTAATGCAGCACAACACACGAGTGCTGCCCCCACACACAGGACAGGGACCTCCATGGCCACCAGGCTCTCAAAGGTGACCCTGAGTAAACACCAAGTTTGATAAACTCCATGCTGGAGTGTGATCTCATGTCCCACAACAATACCTGCAAGATAAGACTTGTCCTTTTGAAGGCTTGTGAAGGAACAAAAACTAGCACACTATCTCTTAGAGGCAGCTGAGAAAAGGGAGAGACTGAACACAGATGTCATACACTCATACATATTTTTCCACACACTTGGGGGATAAAAAAATAAAAGGACACTGACAAAGAATGTTTGCTGGTGTGGGGAGGGCACTGACATGTTCCTGTTTTGCTCTGTTTTAAGGGGAAAACTCCCTGTTTGCCTTACAAAAAAAACCTCAAAAACCTTGCTGAAAAGTTTTGTGGAAAACATTTACAGCCATTTTTGCTGACAGTAAAACTCATGTTTCCAACCATCTCTCTGAAGTAGCCTTTAGTATTAACAGATGTCTTGTTGGAATCTGCCTCAGCCAGTGAACTCATTCTGAATGGACACAAAAAAAAGTGCAGCATTTTTGTTCCACATAATCTGAACATTAAGTTGCTTTCTCCCAGACTTTATGGATTTGAATTCTATCATGCAATTATTATTTTATCTTCAAGAAGCAAAGACCTCAGATGTAGAGCACATGAGCCTACCAGTCAATGTAATTTACTTTTCCAGATCTATAGCTTTGCTGTAAGTAGTACTGAAGCTAAGTGTGGGAAGTAGGTATATGGTCTGGGCTATAAATAGGAGACATTTCATTTGGTGGTGTACAGACCTTGCTTATAATAGCAGCAGCATCGATGGCTGCAGCTTTAAGTTCATTAATTCAGTCAGGAGAAGGCACTGAAGATCCAAAGCAGATAATTAGGCCAGAGACAGTCATCATAGCTGTTAATTTAAGCAATTACTACAATATATAGTGGTTTATATTTCTGCCTGTACTTTCCTCTGTTCTTTACAGACTGTCTTCACAGATATAAATACACCCTCCTTCCATATTGACTGCTTTGCATGATGCTTGCCCGTATTTACACCCATTGTTACACACTGCTGTGAGGCAGTCTTGACAAAGCCAGCCTGTAACTGCAATAGTCTCTAGCATTCCTTCTCCTCTTGCCAATTCTCCAAGTCATACAACATTTTTAAAGTTATTAAATTCTAAATAAAGGAGATTAAGGATTCCAAATTCTATTCTGTGCTAAAAACAGCAATCAATAATTGTCAAGACTGTAATGGTGCCTTTAGGCCCTCTAGGCCATTATTCTCTAAACTAGCTTTTCTCTTTTTTTTGGTAAAGAGACAGATTATAATATTTTCCAGTAACTGCTGCATCAAACTCAGACTTCTGGTAGAGTTAGAGCATTCAAATTATCATACCAAATTAGGTATGTTTCTCTTTCAAAACAGAACAAGGTTTTTCATTATTAATACTGAAACTATGTTTGAAATAACACATACATATATACAGCACAATAGTGAATAATTTCTTAAAACACCAGAGGAATGCAATACCTGTATACTTGAAATATAACCACAATTCCCATGAATCACCATTTTAACCTATTTTGTTCCCAAATTTTAATTTTTTTTCAATAGGAAGATTATTCTCTGTGCAATTATTTTGACAGTCATATTTATTACAAAAGGTTAATGTCTGTGTGTAGCAAATGTGAGAATGGATTCGGGATCAGCCTTGTTAAGTGCGCAGAAAAGGGGCAGAGAATGTTTATCACAGTATTTTCCATTTTTATGAGGATGCAGTTGGTTATTATGACAAGGTTAAAGGTCTCAAAGCCTTCATTTTTAGGCCACAGGTGTTCTTCGTAGAGGTTTTTTTTAATAAAGAAAATTATTAGTCCTTTAAATTAGCTCTTATTGAAAGTTACCACATCTGCGTTATGTGGTAATGAAGCTGGGGGAGGAGGTCATAGCAGGGGACTTGTACTTGAAGAAAACATCTGGGTATTGCTTTGACATTCACTAGCAACTTTTTTTATTTTATTAAAAAAAGGAAATGATACTGAAATCAATTGCAAGATGCAAACAATAAATAAAATGAAAATACAGGATCTGAAAAAAAAAAATTGGTTGGAACAAAAACCACCTTTTCTTTCTGTTGCTCCCCTCCAATGAATTCCAACTGCTGAGATTAATTACATGGGCAAATGGCAGCATTGGTTAAAAACTGGTTCAACCAATACCTACCACATACACTAGTCATTCTGTCTTTCAGAGGACGAGCTATTGTCATTTTAAATAAAGCTTTTGGTTGTATTGCAACTTATTTTGGCTGTCATTGTATTTGCTAGATCACTTCAGAGACAGGTACAGTGACCTTAGGAAGTCCTCTATATAGGCATTTTTTTCCTCCACTTCCCCCAGCTGATAAAAGCAGAAAGACTTTGTTTCCTGTGTACAATTACACCTATCACTTCCATTCACAGGAGCAAGGAAAAGTCTATTTTCAACAAAAGGGGGATTTAAAAGCCATCAAAATCCTCAAGTGGAAGTTCCTGAGTAATTCCATAATGGTTCTTAATCGTCAAGGCTGATAACTACATATTTAGGAACTCCTGAATTAAGAAACTTGGCAGGGTCAGATGATGTTCAGCTCCATAGCACACACAGCCAGGGATGTTTATAGGGCAGTGGTTACAGTATGCCTCAGAAATCCTAAACAGCAGCATACCCATGCTCACTGTATTTTCTTGTTCTAAGTCCTTGCTTACAAAAGCAAATGACCTTTCTAGTCTACTCAATACTCTACTTAATAACACTCTCAGCACTGCAGTAACTGAGACTGTTCCCATACCACAGCAATTGGTTGGTCATTTGTTTCCACAGGCAGGGAAGCACAAAGGTATAAATCCTCTGTTTTAATGCCAGTTTTCTGTTCTTACCAATCTTGGCTTTAATATCAAGAACTTTTCATTGACACCTTCAAGCACAGTGTGTACCCCCTACAAACTTAAAACATATCTGGTCACAAAGCCCATGCAAGTTCTAAGGGCCTCTAAATATATTTGGTTATAGCTGTATGAAATTATTACAGACGAGCTATGCTCTCAGCTTGTCTCTCCCCTCCAAAATCACAATAGCTGCCAACAAAGTTCACAATACTGTATAACAACATGCTCCAGAAAAAAAGCATTCAATGTGAATGTGACATGCAAGTATTAAGACAGGACACCAGACTTCTTTTCTTTCCCCTTCCCAATGGGTGTTTTATTTTATAACATTTGCATTAGGTAATCAACTGAAACACTTAAACAACAGAAAGCTGGCAGCACAGTGAAGAAAAATGGAGATTATTTCTCAAACAGCTGTGACAAAATTGTTTCAAGTTGGAATAGTATTGCACAAATGAATCAATTTACGGAGGGTGAGTGGGAGCAAGCATCTTCAACATGGATTGTGAGGAAAAAAGGCACTATTTAGCTGTGTGTGTGTTTAAAAATAAAAAGGTCATGAAGCACAATCCATGTTTTTCAAAATTACATTCAGTACTGCTTTAGAAATGCTCACAAACCTGTCTCTTTTGCAGAAGCTACGGAAAGCTGCTGATGTAAGTATCAGACAGTACAAGTGTACGAACATTTATAATTATGCTCCAGAAAAGTCTCAGGAAGAGAGGCTCTTTCTATAAATACTGCTGCAAAGGTTACACAGTTGCATAGGCTTACAGTAGAGGAAGCATCCATCCAACTAAGCAGCCTTAAACTTTCTTTAAGTTTAATCTCTAGTAGTCATAAAATATGCTCTAATTTTGAAGAGCTGGATTGGCAGTGCACTTGAATCAGGCTTTTCCATTGACTGCTTAAGCAGCACAGTTCAGACAGTATCATCCACACACCTTTTTGCCACATACACCTTTAAGTATACATATACACATTAAGCCAGGTAAGCTTAATGGAAAATTTTAACAGAAGTGTAAAAGAAAATAACTGAATTTTTCCCAGTATAAGATAGAATTACTCTGAGATCATCAATAAGCAAAAGTTTATTCCGGTAATGTAAAAATAGCTAGGTATCTTCAGAAAAACTAAATACCCAGAAAAGGCATTTCAAATTATCAGGATGGGCTGGTTCTCCATCTCCTACACTGTATAGCTATAAATTTTAATGTGTGTTTGAAAATGAAGCCATGATCAGCATACCAATAAAAGAGAGACTGCTAGAAAACCCACCCAGAACAAGCAGGAATGTGCACAGAGGACATTCTGCATCCTAGCCTTGGGTCTGTTTATAGATGCACTAACAAAATAAAAGTGAAATTCTTGTTGTGTGGCTGTAGAATTATTAAGGGAAGGAGCTAAGAGCACTGTTGCTCTCCCACCAGCACTGGCCAGAGTATCACAGGTGCCCCAGGCATGCTGTGGGCACGGCTGTGTAGTCACCTGCACAGCAGGACCTTGCGCCTCGGGCTGACATCAAGAGTTTCAACAGGGCTAGAGTTTTGCACAAAATCTGGGTGGTACTTTTGTACAGAAGGTACAGAACAGTGTCATAAAATCTACTCTCAACTATATGTAGATCTATGAGCATTTCAGCACCTTACAAATGAACTTAGCCCTGCAAAAAGCCAATCTCACTCCTCTAGAGAGTACAGTGACTCCAGTTAAAAGGTCTGTGTTCAGGAGGCTGCATAATAGTTTACTGATCATACAACCTGGAAAAACAAAAATTCACATATTGCTGCTTTCCTCTATGAGTCATTAAGGGAAAATACATGAGATAAATCATATTTATATACTGTAAATTATTTTTAATGGCAACAACTTGGATTGTTTCTGTTTCCAAACAAAAGACAAATAGAACAGATTATTAAAAATCCGTAAAGCTCCTTTTCCTAAACTGTCTTTCAGGAAATCAAATTTGATAGTTCTAAATTCAAATTATTCTAAGTTCACAGTTGTCCTTAATGGTTGCACTAGATATAAAAGTAGACAGTCTTGGTTCCTTCTATGTTCTACAGATGATCACATTTTCTCAGTATATCTGAAATGAGTACCGCTCCAATTGTTGTTAGCATTTCTAAAAAATATTCCTAAAATTCTTGTTTGTCTCAACCTTCACAGTTCACAGCAAAGAACAGGAAATTATAACTGATTAAATAAAATGTTTTATCTTACATGAACTATGAAAAATATATTGCTCTTTTAAAAGTAAAAAAAATTGCATTGTTCTATTGGTTTTGTTATTGGAGATTCATAATTAAGAAATTCTAAATCCTGAAAGGAAAAAAAAAGAAACATAACTTTCAAAACTGCTTACAGAATAGAAGAAGTTTCTGTAGACTCTACTGAAATCAGTAGAAGTTTTGTCTGTTGTTTTCTTGTCAATAGAGAAGCATTTGTTTACATACCTACTTAGATGAATATTTTGCATTTTCACTTAGCAAGCTCTTCAGCTCTCTTAGAGGTGCTCTGCTGAAAATTCTGAAGGAGATTCAAGAAGATAAACTAATCTGAATTAGAACAACATAGTAAAAAAATCTAACATAAAACTATCACTGAGCGGAAGTCTTTCCTGCGACTATAAATATTTATTTTACTTTTTTAAAAAGTGTCTGCTTTTCAACGAAAACTTTTAGATCTCCATTAACTACTTTCTGTGTATGACTCCTCAGTTCCTTTCATTAGCTAGGAAACATGTCTTCATGTGTGACCTAACACATCCTATATCCAAACATGTTGGCATTATTATTGATGTCAACAGCAAAGAACAAGGACAGGAAGTCTTATGCATGGTTCATGCTACATAAATGGTAACTTATGAGAAGGAACTTCCCTGATTATTTGGAAAGAACAAAGAGAGATCTATTTTTAAAATCTGAAGGGAAAAATCTAAGAAAACAAAGAAACTACAAGATGTACTTGATAGTCTCTCATTATCCTCTCTGTAATTGGGCTGTTGCTTTTGGCTGCAGACATCCAGTTCACAGACCATTTTCCATTTCCTTTGTTTTCATTACAAGAACAAGCTGGTTAAAGAAACTCCACTCGGTAATTTTAAACTAAACCTTCAGCATCGTACCTTAAGAATTTAAACCTTTCCCACCATTCCTTTCTCTGTCTCCTCAGTGCCTTCCCAATCAAATGCTGTGAAAAGCACTTTTAAGAAAAGGCAGGTGGAAGTAGTGTAAATATTAGTATCTTTAAGAAAATTCAATAGGAAAAATTCTTGCAGTGCTCCACGGCCATTTGCTATAATGCAGTGGCCCCAAACATCTGTTCTCAAATTTCAATTTACTTCATTTGCCAGGTGTTTCACTTTGTTAATAATTGCAACTCACAAATTTACAACAGTCACGTAAGGCAGTTACATAAATACAATTATGTCAATCAAGTTCACTGCACCTTTCCCAACCGGACTGCATATGACAATTTCCTTCTTGTTCTCTTACCCTAATAAAAGGATGAAGACTACTTTTCTGTAAAGAGAATCCCTGGAAAACATTCTGGTATTGAAGTCAGAGAGGTCACTGAAGTGCATTTCAGCGATGTCCAACAGTTAACTCAACCAGGAAGTAGATGTGAATGTTTTTCACTTCACACATAACAGAACCGGTGCAAAAAACCCCACTTTAAACTAATTACTTTAAACCTTTTGGTCCAAATACATAAAATAAGCAGTATTTACAGCATTTTACTCCTTTTGTAAATGCAATGCTTTAAAACACGTTATAAAGCACCTCAGTAAAAATATTCTACAGATAAAAGTATTGAAGTAGTAGGAAAACCCTAGCCATACCACAGCTCACTAGTAGAGTCATAATATGGATTCACCAATACCTCAGTTTACAATTATTACAAAGAATCCATGGAGAAAGTTACTGAATTTACAATTTTTATACCACTGTGTAAGGATCAACTAGAACTGCAGACAATACCAAATTTCTTTGTAGTTTTCCCAACCTCAGTCAGTGGTAGTGGTGATAAAAAAAAAACCCAAAAATAAAAACCCCACTGCTCTGATTCTTTAACTTTTTACAATATTAATGTGAAAATGACATTTTAACACTAATGAGTAGTTGTAATTTTTTAATAAAACCACATATATAAATATGGGCAATTCCAGCAGCAGCAGCATTTCTCAGCAGAACATGATTAACCATCCCAATTAATATCATGTGACATGATTCACTAAAACAAAGCACAGATGTCAACCAGTTATTAGGACTACTCATACTGTATACAACCAAAATTTCCATGTTGAAAGCTGGGGGAAAACGATTTCCTCTTCACAGAAGTACAAATGAAAATAAATTGCTCTGAAAATTAAAAAGAGCATCAACAGAAGTGTTTTTTTGATTGTTTATATTTTCAAATAGAACTGCCGTGTATTAATTGCTCTGAATTACAGTGTAGAATTCTTCAGGTTAAGGATATTGACTCCCACTGAAAATATTAGTTAGATAAAAGAAATGAAGCCTTTGCTTCTGGATTACCAACACAGCTATATCCAAAGCCCTGGAGGTGATCCACAACCCACTTTTCTCGTATAAAGGAATGTCTTGGAGGTCTACAAGCAATCTAGTTTCCATGACTGAGGACTAAGATGATGATGTGGCCAAAGATTTAGGTCCATAAATCTAACAATATAGCATTCTTAGTTTGATTTAGGGTAAATCTTTTCATAGAAAAAGTTTTGAGCCAGAATATACAATTCTCCATCTTTTTCCCGAACTGCATGTGCTCTGACAAACTGAAATTGCTCCAGTGCAAATTCATAGAACTCATTCTCCATTTTCCAGATTTCAGACTGCTGTAGCTTGGCAATAGTTTCTTTTGTGGGAAGTTTTTTCTCAGTTGTTTTCCTAAGATGCGACTTCTTTCCTAAATGCAAAATGAAAGCAATAACTTCACTTTCAAGTTCTCAAAAATGCTCAAAAAATGTTTACAGTCCTTTGTTATTTACAGAGTTTTTATACTCTCAGTGTGTTGATAAACTGCATTAGAAGAAGCAGGCTTTAATCCAAAATTTATTAACAGAACATGCAGAGTTGGCAAACTGCAGCCTCTCTCACTAAATGTTTATGAATTTTGCATCCATTCTTTCAATTCTTCCTGTTTGCTCTAATAAACCCAGGGAATGAACACTCATTCAAGGAATAAGAGTACTCCATATAATCTACCTGGAGCAAAACTGGTCTTTCAAAATTAATTATTTAGATGTTAATCTGCTATCAAATGTTAAGAATTTTAGAAACTGCAGAGACTTCTTTCATAGAATCATAGAAACATTTATGTTGGAAAAGACATTTAAGGTCATCGAGTCCAACCACAAATCTAACCCTGCCAAGTCCCAGTCAGCCATGTCCCTGAGTGCCACACCTACATGTCTTTTAAATACCTCCACCAATTCTTTTAAATACCTCCAGGGAAGGCTATGTTCAACTCAGACTACCAAAAACCTCCCTGTTCTGATGTAGCTCTCTGTAGCTCTCCATAAAAGAGAAAAAAAAAATCTTAGTTTTGCATGATTTCAATTGTCTATTTCTAATCATCTACTAAGAGCATTTAAACCATTATTCTCCCATTTAAATAGGATACTATAGTCCTATCATAAATGATGCATAAGCCACATCCCTGTTGCAGTTTCTGAGGCAAAGGTGACCAAAATGATGACCAGATTTTCCCCAAGGAGTGCTGTTGCTTTGTAATTAACTTGTTAATACTACATATCTAGGCTCTGTACATCAGATCCTTTTCTCCCTCTATTTGCAGTTAGAAGCCCCGCTAAGACAAATCTTTTCTTCATCATAAATTGCATGGCCAGCTTCTAGAAACTGAGCTACTTCTTGTAGCTAGGAGCCCAGGAAGATAAACATCTACTTGGGTCTCTGCATCCCTCAGGCTTTATTGCTCAGCCAACCGGGCTGCATTGAGCACAGTTAATTCCAGCAGGGCTCCTGAGGAAATGGAAATCTGCCACATCAGCCACTTTAAAAAACTGAAGCTACTGTAAAACCTTAAAAAAAATATTCTGTTACATACACATCACAATGTTACATGCAGCATACCTACACACCTACCTTTACCCCAGCCTTAAATATTTATAATTTGTGTAAGGCAGAAGGATACTTGGACTAGCATCCCAAGAAAGAGAAAGAGAGAGAAAGAGAGAAAAAGAGAGAGAAAGAGAGAGAAAGAGAGAGAAAGAGAGAGAAAGAGAGAGAAAGAGAGAGAAAGAGAGAGAAAGAGAGAGAAAGAGAGAGAGAGAACTGAGAATCTTTGAAAAGGAGTTTGTTTCTTCTATAGGAGCATCATCCAGCTGAGAGGCAAACCTGGCAGAGACTCAAAACTATTCATCTAGATCTAAAGAATTCACACTAAAAAAGGTAGTGAGTGGATGAAAACTCCATGGAAATCGACTATTTTAATACCTGTCCGGTACAGTTCTGTGGCACCCCTGAAGAACCGGGGCAAAGCTGCCTCCAATAACATGATAAAGTCTTCAAGCTCTTCAGTAACTCCCACTAGGAAGTATTCATTAATCAGATTGTATTTGGCTTGTTCCAAAGCCCATCTGCTTCCCACATTCCTAAAATGACAGAGAACAATTATATCAAGTTCTGATGTCAGCCAACAATCCTTAGTCCCTAGATGAAGATTACTTCACAACAGGACATTTGTATAGGAAAGGCAAGACTTATTCCAAGTTATAACCATTCCTAACTTCATTTCCCTTTCCAGTTCCTCTCATTTGTGTTCTTACCTAGAAATGTGACTCCTCTACTTATAAAATAGTCTAAACAAATTACCTAGTGTGTGTATATGATTAATGCCTCTATTCAAGCAATTTTTCGAGGATTTACATTGTCTCAATATTAATACTCTGTCTCTACTTTCACATTAGATACCAGAAATCTGGCAAGAACATACCTTCCCTTTTGCACCTTCTTTCTTTCTTTCTTTCTCTGCTTCTCCACATGGCCAGAGAGTAGACAGGTCTGAACAACAGGCACTGAAAGAGGAGCTCCCAAGTGGCCATTTACTTTGCTTGTGTTTGAATGAACAAAACCTTTGACAAATAATTGTCCTTGCTATCACTCAGAATCTTCCAAAAACTCTATGGGGTTTTTTTGCTAAAGAGTTTTTTAAAGTCTTTGCCATTATTATAAAATATTTTGCATTGACAGATGGACACTATTTGCTTTTGTTTCAGTTTCTGCTAAGTAGCATTGACTACTGGATATCTGGTAAACATTTAAAAAGATAAATTTATCCTGATCTCAATTATTGTGTACTCCCCAGGAACTTTAGGAGCTTGAACTAAAATATCTCCATTCCAAAAGATGGATACTGTAGTCTGACATAAGAGAAAAATGTCAAGACTCTAAATCTGCAAAAATGATTTTTAAAATTGGAAGCATGTTTTCCCTCACAGCACTGCTGATACAGTATATTAACATACTGCTAGTTTAAAGAACTGCAAAACTGTTTCAGTAAATCCATCTTCAACAGAAAACACTCAAGTATCCACTGCTTCACTCTGTTCAGTCCCTCACACTTTTATCAACTGGACTACATATTGAAATTTGTTAAAGTTTAGATTTTAGCACTGATGTATTTGATGAACAAGCTACATTTATCTCCCTACCAGCATTCTGAGCTGTGGCCACAGAAGAATGGAATTTGAAGCCAAAGTTTCTCTGGAGCACAGTCGGAACCTCCAGCTGCCACACATTCATCAAAGGTCTGGAACAAAGACAAAATTGAGCTGAGCTTTAAAATCTCATATATGTATCTAACATCACAAACTGGTTAGTTGCTCAATGTAGTGGGGACAGAAAAACACATATATGATGTTCTAGGAAACAGAAGTCAAGCCTTGCTTTCACAGTGTTATTAGGATGATCTACTGTCTCAGCTAAACAGTACTAGGACAGTCCTTTATGGTTACAACTAATGAACAATTGATCTTACCTGATACATTGATATACCTTTGATTAACTTTAGCAAAGGCTATTTGTCAAAACTAGCAAGAATAGGCAATAAGCGTTGGTATAATTATTTTCCCCTATAAAAGTCGTCACTAAAGATACAGCATCAAATGCCATAAGGAATTGTGTGATCCTGCAACAGCTGGATCTTTTTTAACACAGAATATTGTGCATTTTGTGTTTTAGATTAAACAAGCTTCTATTACATTTGAATAATGACAAATAACTGCCATTTCAGAGGCTAATTTTGTTTTGGCAATCAGAAGAACTGAAAAGAAGTTGTTCACAGCATAACAGAATATTCCATACAATATTCCTCTCTATGTGGATACACAGCTGTAGTAACAGAGTTTCAACTGCAGTAACACACTTACAATAAGAACTTCATTGGCACTGCAGGAAATTTGTAAATGCTTTACTGTGTCACCATAAAGGAAGCATTTATGATATTTCTGATCAAGATATAAGGCTTGTATCTAAAATATATTTTAAAAAATAATAGATCCCATGGACAACTTTTTAGATTGCTTCTTCAGTATACTTACAAGTTTCTGTTCAAAGCAACTATGTAAAAACACTTCTGTGTAATTATTTGGGGTTAAGAACAAGGACAACATAATTTGATTCTATTTTGAGGTGAAGTTTATGAGATAATCTGAAAAAATTATTGATACTATGTGGTGCCTTGGTTCACATTGAACTCTCAGTTTAGAATAGCTTGTACATGTGACACATTGTAGATAAAAATGCAGCTTAAGTAGGAAAACAAGACATCGGTATGCTTTCCCTAGCATAGTTCTCTAGGGAAATTCTGCAGTGATCTATTGTTAAATGCACCTCCTAAATTATGAATGTTTATACTAAAAATGAACTGGCATCTGTGCAAGGAAAGATTTCTTTGCTTATACCTGCAGGTTATTTTACAGTTAATAAGCAAGAGGAAGCAAGCCATTTTCTAAGTAAGCTGAAATAGGACAGACTTCCTTCCACACTTCCTCTTATGCACCTACCTTGGCTGCTCCATCCAGAGATTTTATTATAAGAAACCCTTGCCTCTACAGACTCTGCATTTGGAGCCAAGCTAACTATGACTGGAAGCACAGGGATACAGAAAACAACCTAGTTTAGAATTCTATATAAATGCCATGGTATGGACTAGGAGGGGACAGGAGTATAAAATACTATGAGATTCCTTTCAACTAATAAAGGAACAATTGAGTTTCACTAGAGGTAATTTCTGATCTTCCCTACTTTTCAACTGAAGAGCTTTTCATTAATCTACTGTAACACATACTAGAATAAAGACACTGCAATTGGCTCAACCAATTTTTTAGCTTATTGAATTTTATAACTAATGTATGCAAAACTTACATCATCTACACATAGACAGTTCCCCAGGGACACTTTGGAAAAATAGTCTACCTGATTTACATGAAAGAAGCCAGAAGCTTGATACAGTAAATCAATTTCACTTGAAATTAACTTGAAATGCTTACAGAACATGTTAAATCTGTACAACAACAACTAAGTCTCTCAGACCTGAAGTGGAATCTAGTGACAAAATGTAAAAAGCACCTTCAATAGAAAAACATCAAATTAATAATGCAATGCATTGCAAGCATTATAAACCATGCATATGACCTTTTTCCCAGCAAATCAAAGCTTACAGTGGAGTCTACCAAGCAGCAACACTAAGGATCTTTGGCATGTTTCCCAGTGACTACCTAACCAGGTTGTTTGGATTATAATTCAAAATTAAAATAAACGCTGTTAAATTTCACTCTTTTTAGTAAGTTTTATGTCCTAGAAAGAGCTCAGACTTAGCAGCATGCTCAGCTTTCCAAGTGACTGATCTCCAGCAGAAAAGAGGAAGACAGGCTACAAAAGATGAGATCCTATCTCTCTTTTTTCAAATGCCTTTATGATATCATATCACATCACCTGTTCATCTGTTTAGCCACTTCTATAAAGACAATTTTTAAGCTTAATTTCAATATATTCCTGAGGCTTTCATCTTCTTACGCTGGTGTGCTTCAGGATACCTGGACAAACTGAAATGCAGTAACTGAAGATGGCGCTAAAGCCTAAATAACAGAGTTAGTTCCCAACTGGAAAGAGGAATGGTTTGCCCCGAATATTTAGAAAGCACTATTTGGATGCACAAAATGATTACTCACGATTATTAGTTGTTATGGCATTTACAGACTAAGCTGTATATTTTGTGTGACTTTTGCTTGCTTTTTCAATGTCTCTTGGTACCCACACAGCACCACACTAAATTGTCAACATAACAGAAAAACAGCATCAGCCTAAGAAAATACCATCACTGAAACTGTATAAAGTGTTTGGCTCTGTAAAGTACAAAAATTCATTACATTTTATAGGATTCCACACTGTTCAAGCTACAGTTTTGTAAACCATACTCATGTATTTAATACCCTGCTTTTCTTCCCAATATAAGAAAAATCCAAACCAACATGCCAGGAAAGGTCATACTGCAAACCATGACAGTGAATGTACAGATTCTTTCTGGAACAAATCCATCATGGAGCCTGAATGAGGCTGCCATCCTGAAACTGTATCAGTAGCCAATGTTTGAATGTGCTAACCTGAACTTGTCTACCGAAGCCACCTAAGACATGAGGAGGACGTACAGAAATTTATGTGTCATACTCCATATTTTCCAAAAAGACATTGCAGTGTTTACATTTTTAAAAAATAGAATAAATTGGGTTGATAATTATATGAAAATAATCAATAAAGCCAAAGCATCAGCAGTTCTACAGCTTTTGCTGAAAAAATATGTCTCAAATCTTCAACAAGAAAAGATGTAGCCTCTTACATAGGAGGATAAGCCTAATCTGGTAATTCTGGATACTTAATAACAATTTAAAAAATATTTTATTTAATTTTTTAACAAATTGCAACATACAGTGAATTTATAAGAGTACAGAGAACCCACTAATGTCATGCTGTGCTCCAATATGGACAGGAAATGGAGAATATAACTTACAAAGTCACCACTATCACCAAAGGCTGATAAAATAACGACTTGGCCTTTATCAGGGCATTTTAAAAATTGTTTTCACATTGATTTTAGTAAGTTCAGCATATATTATTAGGTGTACTTTACCTTTTTATCCCCCTGCTTTCGCCTCCGTAGCCCTGGTCTGTAATCATCTCCAAAGCGCAGAAAGTAATAATAAGAAACTAGGCGTTCTATAGGGTCTCTTATGACATTTATGTAAATTGGTTTCTTTTTAACACCAAATCTAAAGTAAAAGAGGAAAAAACATCTTTCAAAGGACAAATCAAAGCTTCTCATCTAATACGTAAAAGCCTGTCTTTATGGCTACAACTGAAATCCATACACAGAATACATGATGCTGAGAGGAAGTTCAATGATCACTTCTTTTCATCTCATATCCAGTGCATTACGTGGATGTGAAAGTAAGCTCAATTTCAGTCTGCCTAAGATTATGATTTTATGGGTTTATTATTAAAGAAACAAACAAAACAGATATATTGTCACACAAATAGATACTAAAAATGTTTACACAACCATCCTGACTTTAGAAATGCCTTAACTAGTTTAGCAGCCACATACATGTTTATAATAAGTACAAGGAAGTTTGATATTGAGTTCCTGCCCATGTGAACTGGGCTTTGCAATGCTGTGAGTGGTTTTCCTGGCAGCTCTCCAGTTGTCAGAGACATTAACTCTAACAGCAGGAAGACAGAGCTCAGAGCCCATGCATTGCCTGGTTGATGCATACAGCTATGCTTATTAAATATAAGTCTAAGATAGTATCTGTAACCATACTAACTTTTCTATCTAAAGATATTAAATTTTTCCATAGACATTTACCCTAAGCAAATTTTGATGCACTCCACTACAAACAGAAGCCTGATGAAATGAGGTGGTAAGCTCATATGACACAGGAAAAAAATTTAAACCACCAAACTCTTTTGTGCAAATGCTACCTTTCAGTGATCTATGTTCAAGTCAGCTTTTACAATACATTTCTCAGTTTTACTTTCTTTTCCATTTGAGACATGCTGTGGCAAACCAAATATTAAAGAGTTTATATCACAATGGAAATTGCAAGTGTGTCAAGTGCCCCGAAGTAAAGCTAGAAGCTGGAAAAAAAAGTTCTCTTCCGTTCCTATGCAAACTGGGAAAGCGTTCTCTATCAAAAGAGGGCCATTCATGCTTCCTAGCTTGGCTAAAACAGAGCACTCACAGTTTTAAGATGCAGTACCATGATTTTTAAAGGGGTAAATTTTACTACCAGATACTGTGCATATGAGGAATGTTAAGTTGAAAAGCTGAAGAACACAAATGTAGCAAAAGTAGCAGAAAGGAGGAAGTTAGAAAAAAAACAATTACAGGCATTGCTTTTGCCAAAAACAAGCACTACAGACAGAGAAATTGTCAAAAGGCTACAGAAAGAGCAATTGATTCTCCAGTGCTGCCAGTAGAGTACCAATGATTCAGTCTGGAGCACTCTAAGGCAGAATTGCTGACATCTGTCTGCATGCCAGCTCTGACTTCCCAGAGCCTGCAGAGTAGAGAGGGTGTGAATATTTCAACCACTCTGATGCAAAGTCCAGGCTTTGAACTTCACCCTCTTCAAGCTCCACTGAAGTGCATGAGACATGCACGTGTCCCCTTCCACAGACTACTGCAAATGCTGAGGAAGCTGTAACAATCCATTTCCATACAGCAGCAGACTCAGCCAATGAGCAGCACATATCTGTGGGTTAAATGCAGATGTCCAAGTCCTTAGAAATGCTTGTGCTGGATTGTACAATTGCCTGCATTTGCACACGAGCTTGAAGAACTAGTCTCAGATACAGTAACATAAACCTACCACTAACATATGTTATTACTATACCTTTATTAATAATGATAATGAATTGGCAATTGCGTTGTCAAAGAACTTTTTTTCCCAACCATTTACCAGAGAAAATAGAGAATAAGTGGATAAGAAATTTTAAAGACAAAAAGGGAAAAAATTTAAACTTTTATTAGCATAATTTCTACAGGGATGGATTACAATAACCTGTCCTCAATACTGTGAGTTATCAATGGAATCCAGTACTTTCATTTTCAGCATATTTTAAGAGGTACTTCTGATATTTGACAGTGGACCTAAGTCTGTTGTCTATGTATAAGCAAGCACTGACTCTTCTGAAATATTTTACACGTCTTAACTACAAGAATGTTCATTACAAGAACATACCTCACAGCCTTAAAGGTGTGGGCCTTGCCAAGCACAACCAGCGTATTCAAGATATTATTTTAATAATGAAAACCCAAAGTATGAGAAAGCAAGCTGTTGTGGGGAAAAAAAAAATCACTCAGGTGAAAGGATAACAAACAACAAAGACAAGGATAACACAGTCCCGGAGGGAAGATGCAGATGAGAGAAATCTGTGAAATTGCTTAGATGCTTTCTAGATGTAAAATATTTTAGTTTTAAGAGTTCCAGTATCTGATAATGTTTTCAGTTTTATGAACTAATGTATAAAATAACATTCAGCTTTGCTGCACCAGAAAGCTGTTACTCAGTTCAAGCGTTTATTAACGTTGAAGTATTTTAATTTTAAAAAGGCAGAAAGGAAACTAATGAATTTTGATATATTTTATTTGATTGACTGACTTGTCAGTAGCTTTTTTTGCCTGTTACTTTTTGTAAACTTGGTGCCACTGGTCATTTTCAGCTACTACTGTGGCTTTTAGCATATTCTGATAATGTACTATGTTGGGAATCTGCACAGGTCTCGCTTCCTCATCTCATTCTTTGTAATAAAAAGTCCAAATTAAAAATCAGTGTACATGACAGAATGAGTAATTAAAAGGAATGACTAAACAAAAGGAAATATTACATACAAAAAAAGAATTTAAATAAATAATGCACAGAAACATAGAAACACTGAGTGACCATCAGCAAGAGGTAAAAGTAGTGGTTACCATCATTTGTGCAGTCAAATGTAATGAAATCTGAAAATCCCACTTCCAATTTTAAATCATTTTCCACATGCTCCAAGTGCAAGATGAAGCACTGCCTAGTAAGCATCTTAAGCAAAACTGACTTGTCAGTTCAAGGGGAGGTTTCATAAGACTGAACTACTGAGGATCACAGCTTTAGATCCAGAAGCAAAAATAAGACCAGAAAAGAAACATATGATAAGTGGGAATAAAGATATGATCCTGAACCTTTGAAGTCAGTGGTACTATTTTTAAGATATTTTATTTAATTTCATTTTAGAAGTAGCAGCATTTAACTCCACAAGAATTCTTTCAATGCTTTTTCTAGCAAATCACACTATTATGGACCAGAAAACTACTTCAAAAGATAACTTTTCATATTTTGATAAAGTATAAAGGGATACTAAGGTAGAGAAGAATTACATAACTTAAGAGGCAGGTGGTGTTACTCTTCATATGAAGCATTTTTGAGAACAGGTATGTTAGGCTTCCCCAAATGGGAAGCCAATCCTAAAACAGAACTGCCAGTGTTTCAGAGAAAAGCCATGATTTTCAGCAAAACCAGCTCGGAATTTAGACAAGGAATACTAATCCCAGTATATAAACGTTTTCTTTTTTAAATGAGACTCGGCTACATTTTATCATGCAGGAAAGCAAAGAAATCGGTGCAGCTCAAGCCCGAATTCCGGCACTCGGGGAAGGCCAGGGCGCGGGTTTCCCCAAGCTGCAGTTCCCCGGCTGCGAGCGCTAGAGGGCGCGGCAGCCCGGCCGCAGCCCGCGGAACGTACTTGGCGAAGTCCAGGAACGAGACGTGGCCGTGGTAAAATCCCGGCTTCATCTCCTTCCACGAAGTCACATTCTTCACAAATCGCACCTGTGAAAGTGGGCAACAAAAAGTGTTTCTGTACGGCTCATTACGTTTACCCATACACGGTCTTTCCTGGCTTTTCATAGATTAAAAAGGCTATTTTGAGTATTATAAAAAAAAAATTGTGCCCCCTAAAATAGACTTTCCTGCAGCATACAGATGATTGATTTTAGGTCATCAGAATTTAATGATCAGAAACTAACAAAAGCAGAATACAGCAATCAGAAGGACAGTCTGAGGAAAACTATCACAAAAATATCAGCAAAACAAACATTTGTATTTTTGTCAGTCCATTTTATTTGTAATTGGAAAGGAATGCAGAATTCTTTCACTAGGAATGCAAGTACATATTTTATAGAATGGTCTGATCTGTATTCAGTCCCTCAAATAAAAGTGTACCAGATTTACAGCATGTTCTTAGACCTATTTTATTGGGACATAAGAAACAAATCCGATGGTTCATTTGCTCCTCCATCCCAAAATGCAATGCACAAGTAATCCAGAAATGTTATAAATGCATGCAATGTAAATCAGATCTATAGTTTGCTATTTTGAATAGTCATCTTAAGCCTAACATTTCAGTGCAACTTTCATGCTAAAGCATGAAGTAGCCCTTGAATGAGAGCAGATAGAGCACTTATTGGCAAACTTCACAAAAATAGGAATAGCTTTACATTTCAAAGAACAAAATAAGACACATGCCCCCAACCAGAGAGTGTGATCAAATTAAGTGGGACATGCAAATCCTGATAGAGCTTGGCTTTACTAGAGGAACAGAATATTTTAACATCAAAGCATGTAACTGAAAGTTATTCCAAAACTAGTGAATTGGATAATAAAGAGAGGATGATAAATTTGTGCTGCCTGAGCTGTCTGACAAAGATATGCCATTTCTGAGGCTGTGAATTAAAAGATAGCGTTCTCTGCACATCTGCAATATCTTTTCTGTTAAACAGACAGATAACCATAAAGATTCTAAGGTGAGAAAAGAGAGACAAAAAAGGAAAGTTTGAGAGCTCAAGACAACACACTACCATTCCGTAAGGTCAAGTGGATTTAGTGTGTCCTGAAGCATATTATTTACTATTTATTATAACCTACCAGAGAGAGGTTATAATCATCTCAGAGATGAGACTGGCCTGCTGCTGTTTCTTCAATTGTGCAAAACGCATGGTCTATGATTTAAGAGGTTGGTAACCTTGTTTATTTAAACACTGGCTCTTGGACTCTCAGGTAACAGAAATTTATACTACTTTTTAATAACAGGCAACATTAATTTTTTTAGTGTACAAGTTTCACAGTCTGTGCCATTACAAAATTTAAAGCATGTATTGCACATTAAAATGGTGGCAAATCTAGCTGAGAAGCACTGCGCAGTGTAACACAATGGTGTTTCATAAACTGCATTGGCTTTCTGTCTGGTTTTGTCCATAGCACAAACTGATAATATGGGACTTTGAATCCAGTTGGACTACCTTTACCTTTACAGCTACTGAAATAAACCACAATTCCACTCACTGTATCTTTCCAAGATTAATGACAAGACATTTTCAGTAGAGAACCTCAGCTATAAATACTTCTTTACCTGGCAAAGATATTTCCTAAATACAAAATATCAATCACCTTTCCTTCCTTCATCCACAAACCCCAAAATGTCATGGTTGGTTGATACAACTCTGCAAGTAAACCAGTTATGCTATTTAGACTGTGCAGTGCAGCCCACATATTAAAGTGTACATTTATGTTTCCATGAATGAGCTTTTTGAAATCTTATATCATCTAGATTTCACTTTCTAATAGACTTGGACTAGACATAAGGTAATGTTAAGTACAAAATCCCAATTTTTTTGTTTTAGATCCCCATGCCAGCCATCTGGCATCTAACTGTGGATGTTTCAGTACAGCTAAAAAAATCCTTTATTGCCTTTGTCTTACAGTGTTATTGTCTGCTATGAAAATAATTTCTATGAACATAGGATGGACAGTATAGCCTCTAACACCAGCCAAGCTAAGAGAAGGCTAGGAAGGTTTTATAACACACCTGTGACATTTACATCTGTCTTAAGATGGACCTGCAACATGCTGAGCCCCTGAGAACTCCAGTTTTTAACACCCATAACTAGCCTGCAGCCAAGAGATTTTTTTTTTTTTCTCCCACAATTTGATTTGCAGCATTCCAAAAGCCAAAATTGTTCCAGGTCACGGACAGCCTAATGAGCCTGGATTCACACATTTTAGGTCAGAGATGAATATTGCTCACTGCTTCATACTGTTAAATATGATCAATTTTACTTTTCAGGGCTTAGCAGATACTGTAGCTTTCAAGAGACAGAGCAAGCTTCTCCATCTGAGCCCAAGTGAATAAAATTTGAGGTGACTTTAAAAGTTCAGATAGACGTGAATGGAATTCCTGTGAAGTTGTTTCAGGGTGCTTTTGTATAATCAGCTACAAAGTTGCTTCACAGCCTTCAGTAAGTGGGAAATCAGCTGAGGTTCACTGAATTAAAAAGCCAGATCAAACGTACTCCAGGGGCATAAGATGTCCTGAAAGGTAATTTAAACACATTCAGTTTCTAGGACAGCAGGAATTTAAAACAAGTCCCAGTGAGCCAAAAGAAGGAAAAACCCAACCAGCATGCCTGGTCTGAGAAAAAGGCACGTGTGCAAACGAAAGTGATGCTGTAAGTTCTGATCCCTGTCCATTAACTGCAGCAATCAGTGCCTCTTCTCTAGAGTCTGACTGCACACTCAGACACACTCAGTCACACACACGCAGCCGCATGCACACACACACACACACACACATCGTGTGTGCACGCGTGTGCGACAGTGTAGTGTGTGTGTGGGATTGTGTGTCTGAGTGTATCTGATGGTGTGTGCACCTGACTGTGCTTGTGTCTCAGTGTGAGAGTGTCTGAGTGTGCAAGAGTGTGTGCATGTGCTAGTGTGCAAGAATGTGTGTGTTTGAGCTAGCTCTGAACCAGAGGGTCTGGAATGCTGGAAACAGGCAAGCAGCACATCTTCATGCCATGAACAACCACAACCAGCTCAAGGCAAGGACAGCTGACAATCAGTTTTGTGAGATGGTGAAATGATTGAGTTCACCGGTTCAGCCACAGCACAGCCAGAATACCTGCCTTGCACTAATAGTTCTTTCTCAGAAGGAAAAATACATTTGGCACATGCAGCACTTGTACTCAGTAGACCATCTAACTCCAAAAGAAAAATTCTTAAATGTTCACAAGCACATGACAGTACTTCCACTTCTAGCAGAGTTGCTGCAGGATTTTCACTTGTTCCACTTCTGACAGCCACTGAAACCTGCACTAGCAGAGGAAATAAGTACCACTAAAGCCACTATGACTGTGCTGTCCTATGAGAGACCAACTGTTTTAGAATGCACTTGGAAGCAAGATAATATATTTTCATGCTGCTCTTTTGAGAAAAATTGAGAGAGAAACTGAAGGAGAAAAAAACCCAAGAAACAGAAACCAGCAAGCTGAGGGACTGAAACACTGGATAATTGTAGCATTCATAACAGTATAGAGAATGTTCTCACACCCACTTTTAAAATAATATATCAAGAATACATGCTGTAATGCAGAACAGTAATTTAATTTTAAGTGTTTTCAACAACAACTTCACCATGCAACAAAAGCAATAAAGTTTGTGTGACTGGTATGCCATCCTGATAGCTGTAATACAGGCATTCTTGTATGGACAAAGTGTCACTGCTGAAACATGCAAGCTGCAAGTAAAACTCAACCAAACAACTACTCTGACTTAATTAAGAAAAGCACACAGGTCAGAAATGCAACATGAGCAACACAGCACTCAGCTTGCTGCAAGAAAAGGCCCAGAGTAAAGAGGGGCAGCTCCCAGGATCCTGTTGCCAGAGATGCTGCAAAAGAAAGCAGGGCTGCTGGGACAGGTTACACCTGAAACTAAAATGGGTGTTAGGAATCTTATTGGATTATCTCAAACCAGATACAGACTATATTTGGAGTGGATTTTAAATATCATTTTTTTCATACTGCATTCAAGAAGTGAAGGTTTCACATATGGGCTGAGAACTTAGAATCTGTTACAGAATTACAGTAGTTTGGAAAAAGTACAGCAGAAAAACTGCACAAAAGAACACTCACTAATTTACAAATTTCTGCCAGGCCCGAAGCAATCTTCACCTTACCTAGGGAGATTTGCTTTAACAAACAGTATCACTAACAGAACAATTCTGTCTCTATGATATGTTTATGTATTTTACTACTGGCACATATACACCTAATGCACCCAAATGAGCTATACTGGTGAAGGTGGCATATGAATATGTCATGCTAATCCAAGCCCATGCAGAGTAAACATCATCAGCTACCACTCAGCACCCCTGCCATCTCCTGAATTATGCACTATGACTTACAATGGCAAGGTGTTATCCCCATGTATTGAAGATGAATAATTACTTCTGCATCTATGAACAACTATGCAATATATGAAGTTCTTCATTGCCAGCATCTCCCAGTTAATGGCCACCAAAAAACAGTATCAAGTGCCTAATTAAACTACATCATTTACCACCTTGGACAAGAGCACAGTATCAAATGAAGGTAGGACTGACAGTATTGTGTACAAGCTCAGCATAGATAGATTTTCATTTTTCAATAGAATATTATTAAAGGGAAGATGAAGAGTTTCTATTTTATAAAACTAAGCCAGCAAAGAACAAATTTTATTTGAATTAAGTTCAAACAGAAGTAGAAATTTAAGGTAGCCTGTGTTTATTTTATACCTATTCAATGACTAGCTCTCCTATCCTCTAGAACAGACCTCCATTTCAAGAGAACCTTGACAGAAACAGAATTTGGTGGGAAGTGCAGTACTAGGTATACCTGACTTGAGTATGATTTTTAATTAATAAGTAACAGGCTTATTAAATCTTTTGAAAAAAATCACACTGCTCTTAATGCACAGGTCTTTAATACTTGTTCTATGCAGTGGACAGGACTATAGTGATGACTACCAGACTTTATAATCAGAGTAATCATGTACGACAGTACCACCTTCATATGCAGGAAACAATTTTACAGGAGAAAATACTCCACAGTAACACAACTCCACTATCACAAAACAGATTCCAGAATCACCCAAGTCCATTATTCCTCTGCACAGAGATCCCTACCTCAACCTTTCTCCCACATACAGAACTGGAAGTGGAGGGCCTTTAGCATCTGCTTCCCCTGCCCCAGTCCAGCTGTGCTGAGCTGCTTCAGCCTGCAGACACGCACTCAGAGGAGCTGGAAGGCTCAGTGCTGACATGCTGCAATGCAGAGCAGCTCCTGCCTCTGCTGCATATCAACTGAAGTGATCAGCATACAACCGGCAGTAGAGACTTCGGAAACATTTGTTCTACAGGCAGGGATGATGACAGGGATGTTTCAGATCTCTAACCTGGATTCTCTGCAAATGCACTCATGACAGCCAAGGAAATATTAATGAAAATAAACCAATAAACCTACTTCCTCACCCCAGCCTAATACAAAACATGGCACTGAACCCTCATCATCTTTTTAAAATACAGCAGCCATGGTCATTTCTAGTCTGGTACTACAGTGATTTTAGTGAGAATTTTAATGGATGCGAAGTGACCCGTCCTTTGCAGAGCAAGCTATTTACACGCACTTTTCTGTATGTTTTTTATCACCTGTGAGACCTGACCAGCCCCAGTACCAAAGACAAGTCTAGCCCTGACAGCATGGCACAGTGCCTGCATTACTCAGAGAGCAAATTGCATAAGACTGCATTCACTGCAGATGGGGATGACAGACAAGTTGTATTACACAGCCAAAACAGTTATAAAAACAAAGGTCATTTCTAACCCAGTCATGTGCCTTTTTAGCTTTGTTTTTGTCCAATAAACAGACACTTACCACCTTCAGTAGCCAAGCAAAAACCTCAGCCTATTAAGAGATAATATTATTTCTCTACAACAAAAATACGAAAGCATTAGATTTCATTCATATTGGAATATGTGACAAAGAAGTTAAATACATCAGATCACCCAAGTTTACAATAGCAAATGTTTTTTCCTGTGCTCTTCCCTGGTTTCATAAAGACATCCCAAATTCAGCAGCTTACCTGATCTTGCAGAGACATAACAGGGTTATTTTTGGTTGTATTGATATGTAGAACATGGTACTTGTTCTTCGCACAGAGATCATAGGCAATATTTGTGAAGGAAGTGCTGGCAGTCTTGGGTACTCTGTTATAAATAATCACCACATCATCTTCCTCATCCAGTGCCACATCTTGTCGGGGACCATCGACTGTATGACGTTGCTCTATTTCTCTGACTTCATGCCTTGCAATAGCCCTTTCTGTTAAGGAAGAAAAACATAAAATTTCATTTTAAGTCTCCCAATTCTGAAGTTCAAACCTTAGAACACAATCTGGTGAACAGCAGTAACTCCTGAGCAATGAAGGAAACACTAGCTGTACTATGTATTTCTGACATATCTGAACAAAACTTCATCAATAAAAATGAAGGAAAGACAGTCCAACACAGAACAGAAAGCCTACAAAACAATATGCTTAGGGAACACAGACCATACTCTGTGACTCACACTGATGTCATTGTCTTTAGAGTCATCATCTCTAAAGGAAAGTCTATAATGCACTATAAAAATGGTGACATCCCTGAAATATCCCACATGATTTCTACAACACCCCTAGTTAAAAATTATAATGGAAGATTTTATTAATTTGAAGTTTGACAAGAACAGAAGCAAGAGGTGCTTACAAAACAGGTAACAGACTCAGGGTTTTTTTCTGTTCCAGATTAAGTATGTACTTTAGTACAATTTGTAATATAGATGTCAAAGCACTTATTCATGTATGGTGATACTGCCTTTAATAATGTATTCAAAGAAATCTGCATTTATCAACAGTGTAAGCTGAAGTTGATATCACAAGAATAACCTGTAATTCTCTGTATTATGTTCTTTTACAGGGTATAGCTCTTTATGGATGACACACTTTTAACAGCAGCAGCAGCTCTTGACCTTTACTTCCCTTGATTCTTTAGCCCAGCTTCTTCTAGTCTCTTTCACCAAATCTCTTTAATTATAACATAAAATCACTTCTAAAGCAGAATCATCAAGCTGTGAATAGCCTACCCTGTAATTCCACGTAAATTGTCTTAAACCACAAACTTCCATCTGTCTGAAATGCTTCAAAGCTTAAACTCACTCACTCTCTCATATGCTCATATCTCACACCCCATAACTAAGTTACATCAGTAGGAAAATGTTTGTAGGAAATGCTTATTGAGTGTATCTCAATTTTCCACATGACATCTGTTGCTCCCCACTACATCAGACACAGTTTTTGCTCCTTCCTTTCTCATTTGCTACCTCTCCCATCAATGCTGGCAAACGTCCTATTTTGGAAAGAGATGAGGCAACAGACTCAGGTCTCATCTCTCTGAAGATGGCTACAGAAGAATGGGGCTGGCAACTCTCCCCTTCCTGCCAGTAAACAGACTAGAGGAAGCATTGGGTAGGGAATGCAGTTAACCATGTGGCTGCCCAAGGCTACCTGGATAGTGAATACCACCTAGAGAACCTGAAATGAAACAAATTTGATTGGTATTTTCGACACCAGAGTAGTAGATCTAAGCTAGATTTAATCATAGCTGCACAGAACCCCAGGGCTGATGACGCTTATGCGGAAGAGAGAAACATTTGTAAGAAAGAGACATGATTTGCAAGAGGATTGATGAGAAGCATTCTCTAATGAGGTATTTTAAACCTTGATCATTCAAGAATTAGTGTGATAAGGGCACTTTAAAGACCATGCATAAGGCATAAAAGCTGCATGATTGGATGCAATTAGCAGAAAGGCTATTGCATTTAACCACCTTCAGCTTCCCTTCGCAAGGGGGAAAGCAAGAACTCACGTAAGGATCAGAACCTTCACAAGCCTGATGTATACAGACAATCAGTCCTATTATGAAAAAAGGGAGGCTTTAAATTTAAAACTAAAACAAAAACTGATCTTTAAGATGAAGCACTGAAATCACCTTTTTGAAATAACTGCAATAGTAAAAAAACAAAATCTGAAATGAAGTGAAGGATATAAACTGCTGAAGTGCAAGAGGAAGCACCTGAAGTGTCTAACCTGGTCAGCCATCCTGAAGGCCTGTTTCATTCTAGTCTATGAGTAATGCAGTAATGAAAATTGCAAATTTTGTAAAAGTGCACATTTTTCCCCAATCACAAACAGTTGGCAGTTTTTCCTGTGAAGTCAGGAAGCTCTCCTGCTACTTACTGAAAATGATGTATATAATTTTTTTTTAATTTATAAGGTTAGTTAATTTATTATTTGGAGAGGGGAAGAGGTTCAGTAATGGTAAGCTGCAACTGAGAATAGTCTCTGGAATACCTATGTAATCAGAAGTTAGAGAATTTGAGGAGTTAATGGGCATTTGATTAACTACTTCATTTGTTCTTCTATAAAATTTAAATAATCTTGGTAGTAGAAGCCCTGTAATGACTGAAAAATGAACAATACTTATATGTGTTTAGAAATATGGTAGAAAATGCAATGCTGTAAAGACATTTTACATGTGGAAGACAGGGAGGTGTATTTACTAAATATATCATGTTTGCTGAAACATCTCCTTAGATGACAGCCCTGCAAATATAACTTTCATTACAAGAACCTGTCTACATAAGATTGGACTGGTTTCACTGAAAACAATTTTTAAAAATTCTAAAAATCAGGATGGGTGATTTCTTTCCTCTCAGAGATTCAGTGAACAAAATGTCCCACAGTCTCATTGCTTTCACTGCATTCTATTTAAACTTCATGTGGTAGGAAAAACAATTATGCAAAATTATTAAGAGACAAATGCTAAAGCAGGGTTAAGATCATACACTCTAAATTTCACATTACATAACTACGCCCATTTTAAAAGACATGTGGCATTTAAGTAAGTGATACCTTCGAGTACAAGACAGGTTCTCATAAAACTATAATACAGGATAATTTCAAGGCATAAAGTATTCTGTCTCACACTTTTTTATTATTGTTTGTTGAATTTTCCCATAATACACAATATAATTGCTACACCCTTGGGATAAACTCTGTTCTGTCATCTGCAGCTGTCCTGCACACAAACTTTCATCAACTGCAAGGACAGTTTGCACATAGGCACTACCAATATGATCAGTGTAATAACAGTTGCTGAACTGATTATTTACCAGCAGATGAATTACTTGCAGAAAATCCCTAGCTGGCTGAAGTAGCTGCTTTGTAAACAGTAGAACAAGTTCATTTTCTCACCCATTTGTCTACATGTTCTCCTAAACCCTCCTTCATCCTATTTCTGTAACTCAGCCCATGACTTACATTTCTCGAGCCATCCTCTCGTAGCAATAAACCACAAAATATCATGGCTAGCAACAAATTGGTTTGCCAGTCACATGCTACCAGAAAATAACATATAATGGGCAAGTTATGTCTTCTCCTTCAGCAGAAGAACTAATAGCAACATTTCATCCGTATGCCATCACTTCAAGGTCACCACCCTTTCAAGCCAAAGCAGTTTCTCAACAAGCTCAGAAGTTACTAACAAGAAACACTTGGAGAGAAATGGACAGGCCAAGGATCCCAACTAATAAAATCAACTGTGAAAATGCAGTGGACCCATAAATACTTCTAAAAACATTTGAAAACCCAGCTGAACCATATTTACATAATTACAGAAACAAACCACCCAAATGAACAATATTTAAATAATTATAGAAACAAATTACTGGGATTGTAAGCAGTTATTAGTCTACATTCCTTGCACATTCAAACAGATAAATGTCTTAGGTAAAACAAGCTTATTAGCATTTACTTCAAATCCAAGAATTAACTGCATAACTGCATACAAAATCTTCCCAAAGAAAATAGTGTGTCATGGATTCTAACAACTTAAAGATTAACAAAACCAAACATTTCAAATTCCTCAC
This sequence comes from Hypocryptadius cinnamomeus, assembly GCA_013400635.1. Classification (NCBI taxonomy): domain Eukaryota; kingdom Metazoa; phylum Chordata; class Aves; order Passeriformes; family Zosteropidae; genus Hypocryptadius; species Hypocryptadius cinnamomeus. Next base: position 25,363 of record VYZP01017475.1, on the reverse strand, counting down.
ATTTTTCACAGAAGCATAAGAACCTCCTGGGATTTCTGAACAAAGAAATCTATCAAAATCAGAAATTCTTCTTTACCTTCTACCTTAGCACTTACCACTCTTGATGAAAGATACATTTAGAGCCTTGCTGGCTGCCAAAATCAAGTTCAAGTAACTGGAAGAATAATTCAGATCATACGGCTCTACTTTCCCAAACTATGTTCTTTGTCCTCTACATCTATTTTCCTTTTGTATGTATCTACAGATATTATTTAGGCTCTCTCTTCAATCTGTCTTATGTGCCTGCCATCTTAAAATAAATTTTAGCTCAGCAGCCTTCAAGTGTTGCCCAACAGAAGAAAAAGACGTGGATTCAAACTTCGATCACACTGGCTTGAAGTGAAGGAACTGGACAGCTAGCCTTGATAGCACCGCCCCTGAGCAAACTGTTGCTGTATATTTACACTACTGGACACCACATGAAACCAATAAGCAGGCTTCTTGGAGCTGGGAGCAACAGGGAAGCCAGCTGACTTGGTGTCTCAGCCCTCTTTCCACTGTGCTCCCAGGCCAATTAGGCAAGCAGCTGGTAGCCTGAGGCACGGAGCAGCTCTCAAGCGGTCTCCCCGCCCAAAAGCTTCGTTAAATGCAGGATTGGCCTAAATACTGAACCCGAGCAGGACTGCAAACCTACTCACTATGGACTCCATTCTCCTCTGATGAAGAACGAAAAGTGAACAACAGCTTAAAACCGAATCATAAATCTGTAGCAAAGTTGATATTCGGAATAATTTTCAACACCCACCATATATACACAGCCTTCAGCCATCACTGAAATGTGGTCTCCTCTGGGAGCTGCTTAGCAGCACACGGCTTACAAACCAGAGTGCAGCTGTATGTAGATAGCAGTACTTCAGGGATGGAGAGAAGAGGAGAAAGAACCAATGGTACTATGACAACTTATGGCCATGCAGGACTGGTGTCACTATACCCAATGAAATCTGAAGGAAAAATATAGTTGAATTAATAAAAAGTGCCTAAAGGTTAAATTTGTGCAAGGCATCAGTATTAACATACCAACTTTTTCAAAGACCTTTATAAATAACAACTCTATTCTGCTCTAGTTTTAAGTCCTACTAAGAGCAGAACAGCCATGGGTTCTCTAGAAACGTCACGAATCAAAGATCAACATGTATTTGGGAGCAAAAATAATAAAAGAGATTTCTAAGAAACAATGCTGCAATTTTATGTCGTTTTTTTCAGTCACGCAGCAAGAACACTGGTACCAAGCAGCACCCACCACACTTAGACAGAGGGTAGGTAGACGGTCCTAGAGCATTCCCAGCCCCTCACACCCACTACCACCAATCACTTCACAGCTTCAGAAATGTTGGTTAACAACGATACCACTCAGGGAATGACACTTGTGGGAAGCACTGCTACTGCCTTATGCAGTAGCCATAACTTATTCCATTTAAGAGAGTAACTGGGACCTTTTGCTTTCTTCTTTTCTTAGGTATTTGTGTAGTTCAGAACAACTTTCCTAATTAAAAACATCATAACCCTTTAGATATTTTACTTATTTGTATTTTAGACAAAAAATACTGTTGGTCTTATTTGCAAGTCTAGCTGTCTTAATCAGCTTACGAAATACCTGCTAAAACCTTTAATTTAACATTTACCTTTAAAAACTCTTCAAATTCAGGACAGCCTTAGCACATATATGCTCTGAACCCACTTCTGACCTATAGGAAGTGAAGATCACATGCAAAGTACAAACCAGGATGGAAACAGAGTACAATGCTTAAAATAATACCAGAAAAGCAATTTAAAGTTTTTTCAGTCAGGTCAAAACCCCATGTTTTCTTCCCCTTCTAAGAATTCAGTTGCCTTAGCGGCAAGAAATTCTATTGCCTGATTTCAGAAATTTTATCCCAGCTTGTTTCTTTTCCGATAATGCATGGAAAGAAATAGGTATAAAAGGTATTTTGTAATAAACCCCAATAGTTTGGTGACCAAGCAGAAGTCACTAATATTGCCAAAACATTTTCTTTTGTAGTGGTTAATGCATTTTCAGAACAAAAAGAAAAGATGGTTCTGCACTTCAGAACTGTCCAGACAGAACAGAATTGTTTTCAAACTCCAAACTTTAAACTCCAACAAACGCTCAATGGAACTAGTTAAAAGAAAAAATAACCCTTCTCAGAAATCCCAACACAGGCACTGAGAGCATTAACTGAAATCTAATGCAGCAGCTGCCTGAAAATTAGAAGTAGCAATTTGGAAAAGCCTGCTACAGTTCCATTGGCATTTGATATTTGTCACTTTATTTCAAGGCAGCATTTTTGCCAGGACTTTATTTTGAACATGTAAGTAAAAGCATACTGATCGGTGAATAATACTGTTAAGGCTTTGATTTTTAACCTAAAAGACAAAAGGTTTACCCTTTACTGATGAAATCACTAACGCACATGTACATCCAACCTGGTCTGAACAACAGAGCCTGCATTTCTCATTTTTCTGCAATTTTATTTAAGGAAGAAAGATTAGGGTCTGACCAAGTACTTGTTTTCTTTATATTTTTTTTCTTAAGACTATAATTAATACACAGCCTCATATATTTTTCTTCCAGCATTTCACTGCACAAAATACCTTAATTAAAGACTATGTTCTGGCTCTTACTGGATTTAAGACCAGGCATACAATAGATGTACTACTATTAAGTCAACCTGTCTCTTAGTAAAATGCAGGACAGGTAAGTGCCTACATCTCAAATTGTCCCAGGAAGGGCAAAACTAGACAAAATCCCATGGGAAGTTAGATATCAGATGAAATGCATATATAAATCAAAGTTTAGGTACCCCAACAAGCATGGTTATTCCCAGAAATAATATATCTACTTACAGAAAATACTTCAGTAAAACAGCATCCAATAAAACAGAAAAAAACAGAAGACTTAATTCCATCAAATATGAAATTTTCAACAGTTTGTAAATGCTTTTAAACAGAAGGCGCATACTTAAAACACATCTTCAGCTCTAACTACAGCATCACTTCCATGACTCCTGAATCCTGCACACAATGCTACCATCAAGCAGCTCCCTAAGCTTTCCAACTTCAGAGTCAATCGTTTTGCTTGACCCAAGTGTTGACTTCAAGTTGATGAATTAGCATGAGAACAAACACAACAGTCACCATTCATTTTTGTTTTCTCCCAGTCACTTGCAATTTTTTGTTTCCTTGGGACAAGTAAACAGATAGCTGTAAAGAGAAGGATGTAATCACACAAGGAAAAGGTTTGTGACTTTTCAGAATGCCAAAACTGTCAGTAAACTGTTATGAAACACTGTGACTATGGTAAGAGCAAAGAAAAATAAGTTGCAAATCAGGGATTTGTTCTCTAAATGATAAACATCAGCTGAGTATATAACAGTAGGGTTTGCTGTTATTTATAGTTCCTTAATATCTTAATGCAGGTCTCCAGTGTTAGCAAGAGAAGTTAATGGAACTGTTTTCTACACACATACACAAGCATTCCACTATACAAATACGTCACAAGCATTCCACTATACAAATATGCATGTCACTCCTTCAAGAAAAATCCAATTCAAATAGGGAAAAAAGCAAGATCAATACAGAGTGTCTGACTCTATTTAGTAAGGCAGCCTGGAGACTGGTGCTTATCTATATATATTTGTTATTTATATTGTTACATGACCTTTCTGCAGCCATATAATAATTTACTTTTGAAAAGGGTATTGATTAGCAAAAAAGCAAAAAGAATCACTAAACTATCTGTTAAAATCATTGAAAGGCCTATATGTAAGGACAATGCCGTATTCTAGTAAGTTGCATCAGGTTTAATAAAACTAATTGCTAAGACATACTGTTATTTGCAACATATTGCACTTATACCCCTGCTTGTCTTCACACATCTTGGCTAAACTAACCTAATCTGGAAAACAAGCTATTGCCATCTGGTCTAACAGCCAAAAAAAGGAAGACAGCAAACAGCACTGCCTTCTGATCAGAACGGCAGCTGACGTGGTTAAGGTAGAAGAGCTGAACATTTTACTAGGAATCTCAGGAAGTTCGAGTACCAAGAATAACCCTAAAGAACTCCGTGTAGCACCAACAGATAGAGCGTGATATTTGCTGAATTGACACTGGCTATGTATAGATTAAGCATTTACAGTGATAAACATGATTTCTAACCTTAATGTTGTTATAGGAGTTTGTGTAAAACAGAAGTTTTGACAGAAGAAATGAGTCTGCGTGCTGCATGAGACCCACGGTTGTTAAGTCATTACAGAATTAATTTTAATTACATTTTAAAAATACTGATTAGATAAGCTCTTGATTATATTTTTTGTTTTCTTTATGGAAACCATTTATCTTGGTCTTAGCTTAATTTAAGAACTTCAATTTAATTCTATACCCTGGCTGCTTTGTACATAAATCAGAAGTAAGTTTTATTTTTCCCTCAAAAATGTGAATTGTTAATGAAGACATTTGCTACTTCATGTAGCTAAAATATCAACATAGATAAAAAATACTACTTTATCTCTTTTCCCAGTCTAAGGTTTGCAGCCTAAAGACCTCATCTGCAAGATCAAAAAGATAAGCATGAATAAAGATAAGCTCTAACAACATAGAGACCACTTAAAAATTACATTTCAGGAACATCAAAGCCATTTTAAGTAAATGAAAGTACAAAAGCACCTTTATTTTTAATTAAATGCTAGAATTACAACAAACATGAAATTAAAACTTTAATTATCTCTGGAAAACTCTTTTTGCTGTATCCTTCCCCTCTTCGCACTGAAGTCCAAGCTATTCTCAGGCAGAACAAGGAATAAAAATACAGGCAGTATCAACCTGGTTCATTTATGAATAAAATAATCACCTGCTTAAAGGGCAGCCCTTCCCCTTTGACTTTCAGAGAATTCAAAGGAGCAGAGGTCCTGTGCACTCAAGGAGTCCATAGAGGGACCATCACAAACTCCTCTCAACACGTACCTTCCCTGGCCGTACTGAGCTAGAAACCATGCATTACAGAACATTTGTGACACAACTAGCAGCTAATGCAAACCTTCCAGAATCATCTTCTCCATGCTAAGAAACAATGGCAATCATATTTAAAATACTTGCATATCAACATCACAACTATAAATCTCTTTGCAGCAGACACTGATTGGCAAAATCAAAATTATATAAGCAAGAGCTTGACCTCATTTCATGTCAGTGTGACATAGAGCTCCTTGTGCTTGGTAAAAACAGAAACAGCCCAGGCTAGTGATGTGTACAGTAAGGTGGTTTTGTACAAAAAACTTCCCTCTGGCAGAAGAGCCAGCTGGCTCATTGAAAGCTTCTTGGTGTTAATCCTGATTTAGATTGGATTAAGCTTTTTAATTAAAAGGAATTCTTTTCCCACATGCATTGAGAAATATTCTGATCTTCTCCCTGATCTTTTTTTAAACAAGAAGGACTATTTGATGAAAATTTGTCCAGAACAAAAGGGCAAACAATTCCTTCAACTGCATCTCAGGTAGCTGTTACAAAAAGCTAAAAACAATTCCAGCCCCCTGCTCAGTACTTTGGTCCCACAGTAGTGAGGGATACAACAGATTTGTATTCCTCAGTCTTTACCAATGCTTCCTAACCACAATACAACACAATTATTCATTATCAGAAGACATACCATCACTGAACTTACTAAAAGTCAGAACTGCCAAATGTTATGCTGGGTAAGGCAATGCCACTGAAATAAAAGACTAAAAGAATTCCCCCAGTAAGTCCAGAGAAAAAGAGGAATCAAGATTCTCTTTTGGTATTTCAGATTCATTAAAATACTCATTTTAGGACAAGAAAGTGTATCTAGCTTTACATACTGCTTTATTAGCAGTCAGAATTCCACAGTATACAAAGAGTTGACTGGTCTTGAGAAAAAACCAAACCACCCCAAACCAAACACTAGGAACACCCACATATTTGGCCAGATTATCTTTTGCAGACATTAAGACTTTCAGTGGTCAGATTTTATTTTATACAAGCAAAGTAATCTGCTTCCAACAATAGTGAATAGGCTAAAATCTAGCATTAACCCATTTCTAATAAGGCTGAAACCTGCAGAGCTCTGTAAGGCAATAATCCTTTTGCTGCCATTGAGAGCGGAAGTGTTTTGAACTGTCAATACCGAGGCACTGATGATATTTTAATTTGATTTTACAGAAATATTACACAGTCAGCACAGCTATGAATAGCAATGCTAAAACTCTATGTTAAAGAAAAGGTTTGTGGAAACTGCACAGTCCGAGCTGCCAAAGACGCTGTGACATTGAGAAGTCCGTGCCCTCACCAGAGGTGCAGGTACTGGTCTGAGGCCAGCTTTCCCCAGAGAAGCTGTACAGCCATAACACTTCTTTCTATGCCAGTATGAAAACTACCAAATTAATCTAAAACATTTCCTCTCTGTTCTTCACATCTCCATTCATGAACCTGAATTCCCCTGAGGTGCTTTTGGTTTAAGTCTCCAGAGACCACCAATGGTTTCTGTATATACTATTGAAATTCCCCTTGCTGTTTCATAAAGTCTCCATCCTCAAATTCCATAAGCCTCAATTACTAGTTTTGCACATATGAATAGTAAGGTTCAAAAGTTCATTTTTATGTTAACAAGCTGCAACCATGTAAGGATGTATATGTATATGAATATTTGTTGGTAATTCTAATAAAGCATGTATGAAAAAACACACAAGTCCTCCCTTCTGCTATATGAAATGGAAGTTACTACTTCAGAATTTTAAATCAGAAAGATATTTTAATCCAAGCCATTACTAGGGGGAGGGGCTACAAAAGCACTACTATAGACTTCTGTAGGAGGATATACTGATTGATACAGTTTTTTATAAGAAATGCATTATTTATCTGGGATACTTGAAAGTGAAAAATACCACTGGTGAATTCTGATGACACATCACCTTCCAGACACATGTTAAATAGTGAACCCGCTCTTCAGACTGAGTGAGCACAGGGAAACTTGAAAAGGACTTCTTTGTCATGATACAGACTCTCTGGCAACATTGTTAGATAAGAAATTTAAAAAAACCCTAAAAATAAATAAATGGAAATAAAATAAATTTAACTTTGACTCACAATAATTGAACTCCACTCATACTCAACAATTTTAATTGCAGTGGTTAAAGAGGGAACTACCCATGTGACAACAGTGCTCAGAAGACATCATATTATGATAGGAGCAATTCATACCCGAGTTTGGGCAGAAAAGAAAGAGGGAAAGTCAAGAGGCAATAGTCCTCTAAAGTATGACATGGTGCAAAGGAAGCTCCATGATGAGTGAACACTAAAAATGTGCATACTCTCATCCTTCAACTTCTCAGTTACTGTTCTATATCTACTTCATCATTTTTATCTTCTGTTCCTACTCACAGTTTATCTTTAAAAAGGCAGAAACACTATGGCTGTGTGTAAGTTGTAAACACTAACCTCCCTTGTGCATATTAAAATAATTTCTGAAGTCTTATTACTTCTACATTCCTAGATTAAAGTAAGTTCTCTTAGTTTCCCAACAGCCACCTCAAAATATTTTCACACCTCTTCTGACACCTAGTTCATACCAACTTATTCTCAGGAAGGCAAGGATATCTTGGGCTGACATCAATATGCAGGGTTAAAATTGACTCAGGGTAAAAATTCTCACTACATTTCATACATCACACTATCAATAAGAAAATAGGTCGCTTTTCATCAAAGGGAAATTCTGTATCTAAATTGTTGCAGATCAGGAGTTCCCATCTCTGTACACCATTAGCCTATGACCAACTGAGAACTCTTAAGCAAGATACAGGCTGAACCGCAGTACATATGTACAGTGATTTTTTTCAGCAAAACTATGTAAAAATTAAAAGAGTTTATTCTGTCCAAGTGGCCTCCCCTCTGTGTTCCCAAATGTGAACATATTATCCCAATGGTAATTTGGTTAAAGTAGCAGCCATTTATTCCAGAGGCTGTGGAAAGGCCCCTCTCCGTAGTCAATGCCACAAGACTGCAACTAAAACAGGTAGTAGAAATTCCACTTGACTTTACATGTGGTACTTAAAAAGTATCAGGAACTTCATTAATTTTGTATGCCCCATGAACTACTTTAACCTGTTCTTCTCTGAAGTACAATTTCTGTAATAAATTGACTTCTAAAAGCTGTATTTACAATTACTTTCTTACAGAGTAAGTTTTATTTCAAAATACAACACTTCCCGTTGAACGAAAAAGCGCAGAGCTGCCACAGCTCTGTTCTGCTTTTGTGCCTTCCAGCTGTTCAGAGGGGGAAAAAAGAGTTGGTTTAGGTACTGTGAGGTTTTGTTTTTAAACCATGCCTCTCAACACCCTGGAAGCAGAGCAGTTTCTCGCTGCTCCTCCCCAGGAGGGAAGCTGACTGTGCATCAGACCCGGCAGGATCCGCTGCCAGCAGCAGGAGCTGCGCCGATGACTGACACGAGCTCAGCGGCGCGGCCTGGCCCGGCTGAGCCGCGGAGTCAGACTGGCTGTCTCTGCACATCTGCTGTGGATAGAAGCGTTTGAGAACAAGCCCTGCTTTCAGCCCAGATACAAACTCATCCAGTACATTCATCAAAAAAGCAGTTGAAGCCAACAGCTTTCATTTTCCAAAATGACAGAGACCCACTCCCTCACAACTACAAACGTGACTGGTTCCAGCTTCTGAACTTGAGATGGAATACCCCCAGCTCCTCTGTGAAGGGTCACCCTGTGCAAAGCACACAGCCACAGCAGGCAAACCACAGGAAATCAGCTTACCCATTGAGAACAGTTCTGAACTGATAACAACTGAGCTGCAAAAACCCATAGAAATTCACATTCATGCCACTAAAACACCAACAGCAAACTGCCTTGGTGAAAGGAAATTCACCATGGACATGAAACATTTTCAGGAAATGAGAGCTCTTGATATTAATCATTTAGGCTACTACAAAGGTAAACCTCACTAGGCTGAGCACCATTCTGCCTCTCAGAAGAACTTCCAGCCCAATTTGGAAGTCACAGACAGCATCCTGGCTCATTTAACACACAATACACTGTCCTTAAATTAGTCCTAAACTGAAAAATATTAAAATGATTCATCATGTTAATTTTATTATTCAGATTATCATTACATGTGAAAGTAGGAAACTCTCAGGCGGTACAGGCATTTTAAGGTAACTCGATTGCAAAGTTCATAAAGAAAAGCAACAATAATTTACCATTTATGACAGAATAATTTGGGTTGGAAGGGGCCTTGAAAGGTCATCTAGTCCAACTCCCCTGCAATGATTTACAGTCAGTTGTTCAAAACTCAAGACTGATGTGATGAAGAGCATGAATAACCCAGGTAAGGTTTTCTTATTCGCTGTCTTGTTTTCTCACCATACAGCAACACGTGGGTCCCATTACCAATTCCTTCCTCCCAGCTGAGAAGGTGGAAATCTTCACTGTAAAACACAGCTGAGAAGGTGGAAATCTTCACTGGAAAACATAGCTGACACACATCTTTCAAAAGCTAGAGTTTTAACAGTTTTCTTTATTAGCCTCAACCACATGAGTTCTGAGAATTAAAATTATATCTGTTACAATAAATGTTCCCCAATCCAGTACGTCACTAGCTGAGAAACACACTGCAGAGACCAAAGAGGTTTGCAACTAAAAAACATTTCAGCAATTTTCCTGTTTCTGTTGCCTACCTGAATCTAAGGATGTATTTTATTTTTTTATTTTACCATAGCAGTACAACTATGCAAACCTTTCTTTTAAAAAATACTGTCACTAGAAAGATGAGGCATTATCTTTGTTAATTAGTGGAAATTTTTGCATCAAGAAAGCTGTCTTTAATATGAGTTCTGTGTCTTCAAAATTATATGAAGTACTAATTTACAAAAATAATTAGTATGTACAACAATCACTTGAAAGCCTATCTCCTGCTATAGGACATTTCCATTGGGCAGCAATCTGGACTGCATTATAAGACACTATTATACATGAACAGATGGAAATCATAAACTGATATTTAGCTACAGATTTCCTGTCAGAAACTTATATAAAAAGAAAAGAAGGAAATATGCTTAACATTTTCCATTAGCCAACATCAAATCACTGAAAAAAACAGAGGCATCCATGTTATGCCTATGAAACAGCAACCTATTTTAATCCATATCTTTTCATGTTCCTTACCTATCAGATAATCTTATTTATGCCTATGTCTTTATCCTTAGGCACACATAATAGGATCAAAACCAATAAACAACCCACGAAAGAACACACACACATTTCAGTTACAGTTAAAAATTAAGACTTCTCAGGTTTGAATTCTTACTTTTGGCTGAAAATCAGTAGAAGTCATTGAAGCGCTACAGAGCTTCACAGGTTTGTCAGAACTGGTTATTGTATCACAGGCCAAAAATGTATTAAACTTCCCCATTATAAGCTGTAATGAACTGTCTTGGCTAGAATAGCAAACACATTGTTTATATCATTCAGAATTGAAAGAAATTCAAGTTGCAAAGATTAATGTATATAACACCAAACCAGTACGAAAATAAACTGCTCCCTTCATTTAAGGGCAAAGTAATATCAGCTGTTGCAATCAATATGACTATTTTGAAATACAGTACTGTTTTGGATTACACTTAATCAGAACCTTCTGCTTCATTGCCAGGACTTAAAAAGAAAAGTAAATATTAATGCTATTAAAACACAATACAGAGATCATCAGTTGCTGAACTTGCCATCCAAGAGGAATGGGGAGTATGGGAGATAAGGTACAGCTGTCATCTGGGTCATGGGAGCTGTATTTTACAACTGATAAAGCTGATAACTTCAGCCACCTGTAAACTAAAAAAACTCCAAATTATTATTTCATAAAACATCAGAACACATTAGGTACCACATGAATGTTTCCTTCTGCATGTAAGTCAATAGTAGCATAAATTTTTAGTCTGCACATAGACTGAATTTGCTATTTTCTTCATGGATTTACCAGTGAAAGCTTGTAATATTATTATTCTAAACATTCAGCTTCTTTAATTTCATTTTCTTTCTGCACAAACACAATACAAGCAAAGGAACATACAGACTTCCTTCTATTTCAATAGTCTTAGAGACAAACCAACCTTCAAGATCACCAATGACCTTCAAAATAATTTGAATGGAAGGCCTTACTATTAATTACTCCAGGCTAACAACAGTAAGGGCTTCAGGAACAACCAAGACAACGTACTTAATTCCCCATTTCATGTGGTGAAGTCATGAGGTCAAACTGCATTAAACGTGAGGAGGAAGGAAACTAATTGGAAAGAAAAAATAATGCATAAGTTGGCTATCAATTAGAGTATGTTGTGTTATTCCACACTCCACTAAAGAGCCAACACTGAATCCAGAATTTCTTATTTGTATATCAATTCACATACAGTTGCATAAAAGTTAAAGAAGTCTGAGTTACTATTTACTGAGAGCTGGAAATAGTCTACACAAAGCAAACCTGGCAGCTCACAGCTATCTCAAACTTACCCTTGGGAAGGGCACCAGAATTCTGCACACAATTTGTCTGGACACAGCTAATAAGCCTAGTCATTAATAATTAACAATGTTCTCCTTTTATTTTATATTAAGCAGCTGAGTAAGAACTTGTCTGTTAACCCAAACTGGAGAGAAGGAGTCTGAAGGTTTACTGAATATCACCATTAAGACAACTTCACTTGCTAGAACGGTGGTTAAGATAAAAATAGCCATTAAAAAACCACTAAAAAAGGTGGGAAACCATCTTAAGGAGTAGAAAAATATACCCCTGTATACTTAAGAACTGAAAGAACACCAGGCACTCTTGATGATTAACCAGATGCACTGGAGGTAAAGAAGTAGTGCTACTTACAAACAAACAAACAAAAAAATCCAGCAGTTTCAAAAGCTTTTACAAGTTTTTTTTAGGTAGCTTTTAATAGACTTGAATGGGAACGCTCTGAGGCCAGAAAGCAGTGAGCAGCCTGAGGATCTCATCTTCCAGCCATTAGGCTTATGCAATCTACTGCCTCAGCCTTTTTTCTATGGCTGCTTTATCAAAGAATAAACACAAATATTTGTTTATAAAGCCGCAGGAATTTGAGGGGAATGGACATGTGGCTTTCTCTATCAGAAGAGTCATCATCTATCTTTTTACATGTAAGGCAGTTGAGATAACATTAGGTCTTGTCCTAATGGATTTTGTTTCAGTATCTTCCAGCTCAGAGGTAATATAACATGACATACAAAAGGCTTGTGAACAGGCTGAGAACACTGGGGACATAACTTCAGCTTCCCTTAAACTCCCTCCAAGCACAAACTTCTAGTCTACAGAACATACCTATTATTATAAAATTACTCAAGGTATTTCTTTGTCCATTTATTAGAGACTGATTAGGAACCAAGAATACAGAGCCGCTGGTCTACCCAGAGAAGGTTTACTAGGATGCAGCAATACATCCAAGTGAGGAACCAGAGGATCTTCCAAAATACTTGGTATTTGTGCTGGCAGCCACAAATAACAGCAAACAAGTTTTCTGATTGCAGACCTGTGAACTAAAGGGGAAGAATATAGCATCCAATTCCTTTCTTCTCAAAGCTCTGCCCCTGGGAAAACAGAGCACTTGCACTTCTTGTAGGGGAAAAAGGACCTAGTACTCAATTGTAGTACACCTAAAACAAATCCCAAACAAAAAAACCCCACCTAAAGTAACTCCCTGCCACCAACACCAAAAACTGCTGATCAGTACACGATTATGCCAAGTACTCCATAATGAAGCTCATAGTTATGAGTTTCCAGCTATGACAGCCCTACTTGTGTTCTGTTCACAGCTATCAGTGTCTTCTCAAACACACCTTGTCACCTCTCACTGGTGTCATTTTAAGCACCAAGCCTGCAGCTGTTCAGCTTCCAGTGTCAAACCTCCCCAGTACTTCCTAAATCCTCTGAAGCTCCTACTTCTGTCTTAAACACACCCAAATGTTAATATGCCCACATACAAGTTGATGTTGCCTAGTTTCCATTAACAACTACAAATAAAGTAACAGGATCTATTATTCTGATCTGAGAAAATCCACATTTATCAATTAATGCAGAAACAGTCTCCAGATTAAGCCAATGGCAGTTGAAAGACAGTTCCCCCAGGTCAATCACACCTATAGAAAATAAACAAAAATTATTTGTTTATTTCAGTTAAGAGTTTTGTTCTAGTTTGCATTTCACAAATTCTATCCCTTAGCCAAGATTTGCTACCTCAACTTTGTTAAAGTTTACTCTGCTTTAAAACCCAGCAGGAAAATTAAACCCCTTCAAGCCGTCCCCTCTCCCCTGCCTCCTTCTGATAGTGGAGGAAACACTGGGAGAGATTATAAGACGCAATCACAATTTACTGAAAAATCACAATAACCTCAACAATATTAACAAAAGTGTACAAAAGAGTGTTTTACTCCCAAAAGGAGATTCACCACAGAACAACCAAAAACGCTTCCTGAAGACAGCACGCAGTGTGGTTTCCCAAAGGCAGGATGGTGACTGGCCCTGTGCTGGGCCTGCGATACATGGGAAAACAAAGGCTTAACTTCCCCCAACCCCAAACCAGCAGGAAAACAGGGACAAGGCAGAACCTGGTGGGACCTGACAGGGCTCTGAACAAGTCAGCTGAGGCCTCTCCTGGGCCTGACTTTGTGGAGCGGGACTGGAACGTTCATGTTACAGCTGTGGCTCCAGCAGCTGCAGCTCGGGCCTCGCACGGCCCCGCTGGGCTCCGTGATGGCGTCTCCCTTTCCTCTTGCTGGGAACCACATCTTGGGCTCGCCAGCACGGCCTTTCAGCACCAAACCACACAACCTGCAGCTCAGAGGAACAGGAGAAGGAGCCACCAGTTAACGAGAGGGGGTTGGTCCACCAGGCTGACCCAATGCCGGTACAGCCCTCCCTCCAGCCCGACCTTTCCGCTCCCAGCTGCCTCCTGCTGACACCCGCCCACGGTGGTACGGAATTAAACAGCACTAGAAACCCCAGCCCTTTTCTCTAGAACCACAATAATGCTGCACAAGGCATTTACCTCTGGGAATCCATATACACTTCCTGAAAAAAACCTCACTTTCACCCTGAAGAAGCTGTGAACACTAGACAAACAGAAATCACTTGGAAGTATTTCTTCTTAAGCTCTCTTATATATGTCAAAGTCTAGATAATCACTATGTTGTGGCAAATGAAACTATTTGGGTTTGTTTCAGTTGCGTTTGTTTTCTGCTCCGTGCTGTATTTCTAGAGATTTATCTCTCAATTCAAGTTAGTCATATGCATTTTTATACCTATATTTTGCCACAGAAAAAAAAAAGAGAATAAAAAAATCTTTTACAGAATAAAACATTGATATAGCAACATGCAGATGACTAATATACAGACTAGGTGCTTGAAACAGCTTCTACTTCAATCATCATTTCCCTATTCAACTATTCTGTAAAATGAAACCAACCCTTGACTGACAAAAAACACAAAAATGTCAAATTAAAAGGTTTTTTCGAGTTCCAGACATGTAATAATCTGCTGCTCGTACTGGTGGTCTATAATTATGCAACACAGATATAGCATACTTATGCAAATGAAACTTACACTAAGGGATCGATTTCTCCATCCTTGAAGTGCAGAGACCCAGCAGAATATCTTATGGCACCAAAATCAGAACTTCGAGTGGAAAAAAAATTTGTCAGTAAAAAAAATTAAATATGCTCCTATATATTTCAAAGAACTTGTTCAAGACACTAGAATTCTGATTTCAAAGTGAAAATAATCACTCTTCTGTCTCTCACAAGGAGCACCCATTGTCAATATCTATTTCGGAAGCAACTATCATATATCAGCTCGCAATGCTCTTCCCAGTACTGAATGAATGCAAAAGTTCACAACAGTGAACTGTTAATTCATGTCCTTTCAGAACGAATCTGGACAATTAAAACATTGCTGTCCCTTCTCAAAACAAAGCACACCATCATGTTCTCATTATATAACTTCAGATAATATGTACACTTTGTACACCAGTCAAACTCTCAGTAAAATCAAACCCAGTCACAATCTTTATGAAGCTTGTCATTAAACTCGTGCTTTACCACCAGAGTGTTTGCTTCCTCCAAAGTATTTATAGTAGAGGTGATAACAGATGTCTCCTGCTTTTGTTTAGCTTTCCTAAAATTCCAGATGCCAGTGCAGTATTTGTCAACTCTTTGGCCTCCCAGTTACTGTACAGAAGATCTCAGGCAGACACACAGCAGAGCCTGAGAAGTACCATCCCTTAAGAGAAATGAGGAATGGGCCATGTGTCTGCTCCTCCTCAGCCCTACCTCCCATCTCAGCCTCTTGTCACAAACCTGTCTTCACCAGTGCCTTGAGCCAGTAGGGTAAACCATGAACAGGTGACAGAGTTTTCAACAGAGACACAGGAAAGAACTGAAAGAAACCAAAGACTGATGCACATTTTTAATGGCCATATCGAAATATAGCAAAATTCACCTAGGGACAAAGACTGATTCTCGTTTTGAACCTCTTACAATTTTTGCTTCATCTGGAAAGCAATGCTAGAGATTGTGGGAGAAAGGCATTTTGTCTAAATTCTCTGATGCTATGGAAATGTCATAGCCATCGAGAACAAAAGGTTGGGACGGTAAAAGTCAGACCACTATTTGTTTTGCATAAAGGCAGTTGAAAGAAAAATTGGTCCTTTCTCAGTAAATTCATAGGCTTTAATCAAACAATTCACAGGAATAAAGTCACCATATATAGATTAATATTACAAAGAGAAAGCAAGTTATTGTTTTGCTATTACTGCTATCAGTTCATTTTTTCCCTGCTGTTGTCCTACAGCTGTACACACAGATATGCTATTTATCCAAAAGAAAATTAATTGTGCAAGGTTACTGCAGAAAAAAGGGTGCAATCCAATGGTCTGTGTTTTAACACATAACAGATGGCTTATCTCAGTCAGAAGCTGATAGAAAGCTGGTTTCTACCTGTGTGAACCAAGTTCAGGGACAGAATTGCTTCATACAGTCTGCATATGAATTTTATGACAACTGAACACTGGGAGACAGTTAAGAGTACTGCACTAACTGAGCCCACAGGAATGGCACTGAAATTTCAAAGCAGGCCCAGCGGTACCATTATGGGCAGGGTCAGTGCGAAGGGATAAAAGACTGTCACAGAAGCAGCAAAGTGATCCTTTGGGGTTTTTTTTAGTCCTGCTTCTTTCTCCTATAGTCTTGTCTTTCTCACTTTTCCATTCTATTTCCCCCTGCTCTGCCACATCATCTTTTGGCAAAAACAATCCATGGCAGCCAATACACATTTCTCTTGCCACAAGATCTCCTCCTGATTACAGAGAGGTGAATGCTAACTTTGGGCGATAATTAATATAACCAAGAAATACATTACACTCTTGGAAGATGAAGAGAAAAAAACCCAACCAAAACACACAAAAAAACAAACCCACCATAAAAAAACCCCACCAAAATTACATAGCCAATACAGATTGCCCGTGACTGACATTTTCTTTTTAATTAAGAGTGGCACAAATTATTTTCTTATGTCTCCTTCCAGAATTTTTTACACAAAATACCATTACAAGGAACAGAGGCAGCAAACAAATGAGGTCTGGCACCACCTTGTCTAAAAATAACTACTTCTACCTCTATACATATATTTCTCTGTTTCTCTTCAGCTTTAAGCTGACTAGGTTTCTAGTCAATGTTTTAACAACAGAGAGAGGAAACAAAACAAAACAAACAAAAAACCCTGCTTCCTTTAGGATGCAAGTAAAAAATCTTCAATGATCTTTATAAGCACCTGTTACTTTTTGGCTCCAAAGAAAAAGTGGTACCAAACCAGCAGAAAAGAATTATGACTCCATGAACAGCTAAAAAGGGAAAGTGATCCTCTAAATTAAAAAGGTTGAGAAAGATTAGGGAAAGTTCATATAAGATTTATGTCTAGAGAGCTAGCAATAGGAATGAGTTATAAAATATCAATCTATAAAACACTGTAAAAGAACATTTAATATAGAACTTGTAGTAGGGATAGTTAACATCAGTTTTCACCATGACAGCAGCTTGTAGTTTAAACTAGTTGTTAAATTTGTGTTAGACGTGCAGACAGTAAAAATTAAATTTAAGACCTGCCCTTTTCCAAATGTTAAGAACAAGTACTTGGTTAACATTATGTAAATGCATTCCTATTTTGATCATGACCAAGCAGAAATGTTCATTAAGATGCAAACACAATATGCTAAGAAACTATCAGTCCACCTCTTTTGCAAATTATTCATTAGGAGTCAGGCACTACATTAACACAAATTTCTATGACAATAAATACGCATAGATCTGAAGCTTAACATGGGATGAAATGATGGGAACACTCACATTTTGAGTGTTTTTATATGTGTAACTTTAATACACTGCTACATAAAGTTTCATGACTAGCGATGGCCTGATTTATATTTTGTGAAACATCATATTTGATAAGATAGAACTTTTTGGCTATTCCCCACTAACGCCATTAACTTAGTCAAAAGTTTGTAAAACATTCCGATAAAAACTCCTGCATATTTACATTTTTACACAATAAACAGTAAAACTACTACTGCTAGAGTTTAGTCCAATGTTTACTCTGCACTGTTGAGCAAGTATCCACTCCCTGCAGTATCAGGTCTGACAAGAAATGACACTTTCCAAACTAATTACAGTTTAAGAGAATTGTGTTTAGTTAAACTTAACTGTTGCAATTCGGCCCCTTGAGAAAAAAAGGATAGTTGGTTTTCAGAGTATGCTGGGACCAAGCTGTGTAACCCTTCAGCTTTCTCAAACAATTACTGCTGTAAGAATGTGATAATCTAAATCACTGCTTTGAAACTACATGACCCAAAAGTAGATATTTATCCTAATATTCATATTTAGAGGAATGTACCAGTTTATGACCCAGTTTCCCCATTTTCAGGTTTTTCTACAATCCTGGTAGGAAACATTTACAAGTAGGAATAAAGAATCCCACTGCAGACCAAATCAATGAGATGAAGGACTATAATTTATCTGCCTGAGAATCACCTTCTATACCTGGCATTCTGCACATAATTACTCAATTGTTGTTTAAAACAAATACAGCATTACTGGAATAAATGCCATTAATCAGGAGGCAGCCTCTGCCTATACAAATCAGCCCCACTCCATTTCTAAGTACCATAGACAAATTATTTACATTAATTTTTTATTAAGAATTTAATGGTATTATAATGCACCATACCAACAAATCAGCACAATTAATATAGTTGGAAATAGCACTACAAACTCTACTGAATTTCTCTGGCAGCAAAAAGAAGCTGAGCTGGTAATGTCAATGTAAAAACCAGGCCTTAGTTCACCACTATTCTCATGAGAAAATATTGTTATGACTAGTTTACTGTACATTTTCAAGTAACAGAAAATACCCCAAGGAAAACAGCAAGTGTTTTAGTGCAGCCCTATTGATGCACTGAAGAGCCTGTCAATGTACTCTGAAATTTCATTAAAGTTTGTAGTAAAACAAAAGGTCTCTTTTCTCATCTCATCTCATTTTGTGCATGTCCAAGAGCCACCGAATTTAACTTTATAATCCAAAACTCTATTAAGAATTTAAGTGTTACTCCACAGAAAATACGATCTGAATGTTTTTATTCATATCTTCTTCCCTCACATCAATAGAAAAATACATATTTCCCTTTATATTCGATAATAAATTTTGAAAACTTTTTTCCACTTTTTCTAGGCAAATCAATTGTGAATGTGTCAGCAGGAAAAGCTGACATTCTAGTCACAGAAAACAATGAGAGAAAGCTGCAATAGGAGTCAGAAGTAAGAGGCCACTCATTTATTTGCAGCAAATATCCAGAGTATCTCTTTTATAGATATGTTCAAATCTAATTACTCTGCAGTGGCCAAGCAGTTCTTTACCAAGGATTTCTCTGCTCACCACTGCAGTAGAATGATATTTATAGCCATAAACTGGAGTTGCTTCTTTCTTCCTTGTTGTCCATTACATTTTACGGGATTTTTTTTCCCCAGAAAAATTATTTCTTTCAATAGTTGCTCTGTCTCCCATATTGTTTCTTACCAATAGATGCATCAGAAATGTTTCTGTGTTACAAGATGGGATGGGAAACTTTTTTCAATATACTTTCTCTGAAGGCTGAAGGAATCAGTTCATATGATTGTAAAAACAATAGTCAGCAATGTGATATCTAAAGAAAATGCAGAGAAATAATGATAAAAATGTGGCAAGCTTCAGCCAAGGGAAGGTAAAGGTCAGGGACATTCCCATTATCAACATTTTAAAGGTGAAGATTAAACCAAAAGCACTGTCCCAGAAATGCAGACACTATATGCATCAGGCTATTTTCAGAATTTCTGTATCTTCATTCTTGTAACCAAATGCTGAGGGCCATTCTTTGCTATCATTACCCTAAACAGATAGGAAAACTGAGTAGCATTTGACTGCAAGCAGAGAGGAAAACTTGAGTTAAGTAAAGCACACATTAAAACATCTTCAGGACAGCTAGGGCCAGTAATGAATAACATTTACATTTCACCAGTAAAATACATTTACTATCCAGATGAACTAACAGCACTCAGCAGCATCCTTTTACAGGTCAGTGGGTTTTCTATAGAGCCGGTGTGGAGAAATATTTCTAAAGTACCTCCTCAAATACGCTTGTCTAAATCTGTATGTCCAACTGCACAAGTAAGCTGTCAGGCCATAAATAAAGCAGACTATTTGGCAAGCTATTTATTTATTTCCTCAGATACTGTTTGTACTGTTGCATTTCCTTTTGAAGTGCTACAGCTGTAAAGGTATTTCAGGCTATCTATGTAAGGATGTACAACTCAAAGTATCAACAGTTACATTGGCAGTTTTCTTCTTCTGCTGGCAGTCACAGTATTCATAGACCTTATGAAATTTTGAAGCCTAAGCAAAGACTGGCACCTGGTTTGAGGGTCTTGGCAGTGGAGTGGGGAGAGTGTGTGTGGTGGTGAAAGCAAGTGTGCATAAACAATCCATTAATATAATTTTAAGTAATGCAAGCAGCATCAGATACAATCCCTATGCTCTTCTATTTTTACTGCTGTTAAATTGAAGGCTTTTTTATTAGTAAGTGCAGAACTTCAAATATTTTCAGAGGCTTAAAAAACAGTATTATTCTAATCATAAGTAACTGCAAGAGATTACCAGCTGTATGATGCAAAAAAACAACAACTAAGGAAATCCTGCTCAAGCTAGAAAAATGTCAGATGGAAGAGATCTCAGTAAGCAAGGAGGCTAAAAAAAGTTATGAATCCACAGAGACAGTTCAGGTCCATGTATCAAGACTTGGAAACAGTAAGATTCAGGCTCTCATGAATTAAGTAGGCTGCTAGAGTGCCCAGATATATTTCAATACATGCTCCATAAAGTCAGTCTTCAGGTATATCAAATGTCAGATAATCAAATATGAAGCAATTCCAAAAGAAAACTTGTAAATAATGCAAAATACAGAGCATGTTAGTCTATCAAGCCCAATTAAAACCAGTTTCACTTGAAAATGCTGATTTGAGCAAACTGTCAGGCATAAAGTATGTAAAGAAAAAGTGTGCTATAGTAATCAAGTCTAAAGATGACAAAGATGGATGCCTGCAGTTTTGCTCAAATCCTTAAAGAAAAGCTGCAATCACTTGGCCAGCTGGAGACAAATATATTTTCCTGACTACCCAGGCTATCCAAAGAACAAGCAGTGAATCCCTCACCACTCAGACTGCAGTGCACCTTCCCAACTGAAGGCCTTAGGCCTCCAAGCAAGCAGCCCAACTAATTCCTAAAACCACTGAACCTTTTCCCCAAAACCATCCTTAGTGAAGCTGAAGTGCATGCCAGCCAGCTTCCCAGCTCCCTATCTTTTTCAGATACTAGGAAGAGAAAGAATGTTCTTCCAGCAGCTGGACAGGAAAGCTTTAGTAGAGCATCTCTACTGACTTCCCACAGAACACTTACCATGGAAGACGCAGCTGTGATAATGCAGCGAAATGTATGAATCCATTCCACAGATGAGGGAACAGGGACTATGGAATAACCCACATCTAACATTGAAGAGAAAACACTGTAGCTCAATTAAGGCTTTTTCCTGAGTCCTGAACTTCAATCTTAGAGCTTTCATGAGGTCTTGAATCCAGTGACTAACAATGTGACCACTTCAGACAAAGGGCAGTTAGAAATAAACATCAATCCTTGGTACTTTTCTATCCGCTCTTTACCTACACTCTTCACTAGAACTCCTGTACCATACACACCTTCTACCACGCTCTCCTTAGTTCAGTTCTACAGGGTGGTAAAGGGGAATCTGATCTTACAGAACATATATGCTTAAAATACTTCCAGGATATATATATTTTTATCTTCTCCCTTCTACCTCTTCTGTAAGATCAACTTTGCAATTTCCTGTTCCAATGTCCAGAAGCAATACTTCAGCAGCCAGCTTCTATCCAAGTATCTATGTTCAGAGAAATAAAGGAGTGAAACAGAAAAAAAACAACCACCAATATATAGATGTTTATGCAATATCCACATTCTCCATTGCTCTTTCAGTCCTTACACCTCTGAGTAGCAGTTTTGGTACATGCTAAAACAATTCTGATTCACTTTACCTCTGTGTCCCACAAAGATTATACAGATTTGGAACGAGCACCAAGGGAAGGAGTAGTGGGGTCTGTCTAAGTCAGCATTGCTGCCAGAAATAATGAATGTCAAAGAACACCCCTAAGACATCTAGAACATTGAGGAATGAATAAGTAATAGGTCTGGATTTTAGCCTGTTTTTCAGAAAAGCAGCACTCTTCTCAAACCCTCTTCTCCCTCACTCTAACATTAAATATAACTTACTGGTTACCTGGAAACAGAATATAGCAAAGTTAAGACATCTTAACAAAACTAATTAAAACCAAGTCAAACGAAACAAAACACAACTGCCCCCACGCCCCAAAAAATCAAACAAAAAGCCTAAGCCATGATTTAAAATAAAATTCTTGTGCATGTCAGTGTAGTATGACTCAACTTTCAGGAAAAAACCTTACCAAAAACTGAAAGCCATTTAATTACATAAGTGACAAACATTTTAATAGAAATGTAAGCAAATTTCATTTCTGTATTTCAGGATTTTTGCAGCATTACGTCCTAAAATTAGAAAAACTAAACCAGTAATATATAGTGTCCTAGGTTGAGCAGGAAATGAGGTTTTTTATTGGGAGGTTGTGGTCAAACCAATCAGTGCTTGGATTTGAATATTGGCACCTGGTTTGGCCACTGAAAGTGTGGACCGCCTCCAAGAACACAGAGGGGTTAAAAGAGCGGAGAGTGCCCAGGAGAACTCTCTTGGTTCCGGTCCGTGAAGGAAGTCAGACCTCTCCTGCCCAGCCAGGGCTGGGCGGGGGAGGGGA
>VYZP01017467.1:5636-19045 GCA_013400635.1 Hypocryptadius cinnamomeus | reverse complement strand
TTAATTATTTTTATTATTATTATTATACAACGTCTGGTAATGAGACATTGTTCATCACTTGCTGTAGCACTGTTATCCCCATGGGCTTTCCAGCTCTTTCCCATCCCCAAAGCAGGGGAAACTTGTCTCACTAGCCAGTTGCCCCTCTTGGTGAGATGCTGAACACCCAAGGGCTGCTGCTAGTCTTTGTCTGCTCTGATTACAGACATCTGATGATACAGAAGCTCTCTCTTAATGTGTTGGGCATAATGTAGGTGAGATGGGATGCCTGGCTTTAAATATTCAACTTTGTCCTGAACAGCCTGCTGATTGTTTTAATGCTGTAAGCCTCGCTGCTGCTGGCTTGTCTAATCAGCCCCTTGTTCAGAGGCTGGCAGCAATCAGGGGAGTGGTGCTGCCTTTGGGGAGAGCCTGTTCAGATGCAGACTGATAGAAATGAGGTATTTCTAATTCAGCAGGGCTGGCACAGGGAGATGGATGCATGCTCACGTCCCCTGGCAGCTGTTTGTCAGGTGGGAAGCTGTGCTCAGTGAGGATGGTCTCCAGGGCTGCAGTGCACCTGCATGTCCATGGGGCTTGCCATGTTGTCTCACTGTTTAAAAGCTCATTAAAGTTGTATCTCCCGTTCCCAGTTCCCTCCTTGCCCCCTCTGGCTAGCTGTCCAGGCTTTTGTGAGCAAACGAGAATTGATCATAGCAATTAGCTAAGCCCAGGGGACATTTTGAAATGTTAATGTATATGGTTTTTTTCCTCGCTCTGTCGCTCTTTGCTACTGCCAATGATTTGTGCTTTCCTGCTTTGATGCATTTGCTCTTCTTCCCTTTTAGAGTTCTCAGTAGACTGGTATTTAGGTAACATGGTGCCCTCAAGATGTTTGTTTAGCCTTAAATTTTCAAGTCAGGATTCAACTGATGATATTTCCAGCAGTTAAAATTCTGCTTGTGTTTTTCCCCCTGAATTGTGTGCTCTTACACAAAAGATGCAGAGCAAGTGACATTTAATTCATCTAAAAGATGAACGGCACAAGCAAAGACTTTGTATACTCAGAAATAACCCAAGATCCAAGCTGCTATAGGCTTTTAGAGGAGCTGGGTTGTTGGAGCTGTTTCTTGCTTGTAACTTCCTTACCTTGAAACAAATCCAGTAAAAAAGAAAAATGTGTAAATATTTGGTTAAGAGGTGATGGGGAGCTACTGTCTGAACCTTAAAGCTATGGCTGTTATGTGTGCCCTAACAAGCATGTAGCTTGCCTCTTCTTGGAAAATATTTGTCTTTTTCCTACAGAAGCAGTGTTCAGTGACCTCTTCTGACCGATTTCCTCCTTTTTTTTTGGCTCAAGTTCAGCATTAGCTTTGGTTCTGAAGAAGTGAAAACTCATCACAAAGTTGTGGCTCGCCAATTGAGAATCTCAACTGAGGTGGTGGTTTTGTAGTATTGACTCCATGTGGCAGTTCTGATCAAAATAAACACAGCTCACCCTGGGAACTGGATGCTTGCCTTGGAAAATAGGATTGAAGAAATCAAAGCTTTAAGTATTTTAGTCTTTAGGATGTAATTGTAAACACTTAAACAGCAATTTTGTTATGTATTCAGTTTCTTCTCCTTAGTATCACAAGTAAGCCCATCTTCTTTTAGGCTAATCTGAATTTTTCCTTTAAGATTATTAGTTATTAAAGCTCTTAGCCATTTCTGGGGCTGGTAGAAGTCCCCACGTGCTGCATATTTAAGGATGTGGGAACATCTTGTACCAATACCCTTCTTAAACTATTTTTGGTTGTTTTAGAAAAATGCCAGACTAGCTTGGTATATTTCCCAGTTCACACCATTATGCTGCTCTGTTAGTTTGCTCAATTATTATATGTTTGTAATGTGAGTTTGTGGACATTGAGGGTTTAATAATTTCTACCTTGATAGCCAGACCCAGCTTTACATTCTATACTTTTATAACAAAGTGTGAAGTGAGATGTTTCTGCTCACTCTCAGTATAGAATTAATTGTGGAACAACTTCTGTACCCAGCCATTTGATGCTCTCTTTTTGGGTTGCATCTTTTTGCTGTGAGAGCAGGTAATTTAACTGGTGTACTTATCTCTTATCACTTAGCTGATGGCTTAGGTAGGTGGCTTGTATAACTTAAATTTTCAAGGCTCTTCCAGTCTTGTACTCTCTTCTCAGTATTAGGGAGAATTCTTGGAGATTAACAGGTTGCCCAGAGAAGCTGTGGCTGCCTCTGGATCCCTAGAAGTGTCCAAGGCCGGGCTGGATGGGGCTTGGAGTAACCTGGGAGAATGGAAGGTGTCCCTGCCCATGGCAGGGGGTTGGAAAGAGATGATCTTTAAGGTCCCTCCCAACCCAAACTACTCTATGATTCTGTAGTTAAAAGAGCAGCAATGCTTAGTGAAATTATTTCAGGTTTGAGTCAAAGGCCAAACCAATGGCTGGTGAGGAGCTGGTGGTGACCTTTACACTCCTAGGAGGACCCTAGCCCTTCTCTTCCTTCTTGTGTCTAAGTGGGGATTTTTTTTCTCTCTTTCTACCCTTCCTCTTCCCTCTATATGAATTCTGATACTTTCTTCTATTTTGACTCCTAGCCAAGGTCATCCTGTGGTTCCAACTCACACACTGAATGTGGTGTTTTTGTGATATGAATATCACTTCCTGTCTTGTCAACAGCACTAGGACTATAAAAAGTACTCTGGAAGCCTCAGAAGCATCCTCCATAAATGTATTTAATTAAACCCATAGTTTCCAGTATGCCTCAAACATTTCTATAGTTCCAGCTCATGACATAGTGATAATAAGATGACAGCTTTAAAATGTGCTGCTTTGGCTAAGCCCTCTCCTTCCCATCTTCCTTTGTGGTTTTTAGAGGCTATTGATGTTGCAGCCTTCGTATGGCACATGAATTCTCTGGCAGAGTTTCCTCTGCTTGCAGTCCAGACCTTTACTGCTGCACTTCTCACACATTAAAATGTTGGGCGGGTTTATATTTCGTTTTTGTAGCCTTGTTGTGCCTTGTTAATCAAAAGGGATAAATAGTTCTTGCTTTAGGAATTCACAAGAAATGCAGTTCTTGCATTTCTAGTTTGCCTGGTCATAGTTTTTTTCCTCCTTCAGCGATCTCTGGAGATGTCTTCACCATGAGGGAGGCCCTCAACTCAACTCCGCTTCTTTCCTTCTACCTCACCTTTCTGTAAAGGTGCAATTTTTTTTTCTGCAATTTTTTTCTGTAATTTTTCCCCTAGAAAGTAAGGACCTCATGGGTTGAAGATGCAAAAATCAACTCCAGAAATTCCTCTGTTTTCCGAATAGAAATGTGGAACATTTTTTTCTGTGGTGGGGTACTGATGGAGGTCGCATGGTGGCTAGGAGATGAAAGTTCCTGTCTTGTGTTATATATTTAATTGTCAATCTGCTCATTGGTTGTGATTTTGTAGGCACTGGGTGATTTGGGTGTACTTCCTTCTGCTCCAAAAGCCTCCAGCCCTCAGGATTGGTGCCCTGTTGCTCTCTGCAGTGTGAAAATGCCACCAGCAGAGTAGTTCATCATGAGAGGGTAACAAATGCATTGAAATGCCCAACATATGGATTGCTTTGGGAATGGGAAATGTCAAAGAACTTGCAGAAGACTAATCAGGTTTGGGACCAATAAATGTGAAGTTGATTTATAGGTTTTTAATCAAACATGTTGCTACTCAGACTTGCTTTTTCCAAAAGTAAAAGCGAGGTCAGAGACTAGATTTCCTGCTTTTCTTGGCTTTCACCAATGACTCTGTAGCTTGGAAAAAAGGGGTCTTCATTGCCCTCAATGGAGTGTGGAGTTGGCAGCAGCTCCGGGGCTATTGCTTGTGCCACCCACACTGCTGGAGCAGTGCTGACACCCAGTTTCAAAGCACAGCTTTGGAATCCTGACAGGAAGGTGGCTTTGCCTCCTTCCAAAATATGGAGTCACCTGCTGCTCTCAATTGTAGGTGGAAGTAGAGCGGTTTTTCGGAGACACTCTCACCTTTGGGTAGCCCCAAGCTAAAGGGAGAGAGAGATGCTCCTCATACTCTCCTCTTTCCATGAGACTTGATCCAGCATTTCAATTCATAAATCAGATAATTCCTAGTCACCCTCATTTTCTAATGGAAAAATAACTTGGAGAAGGAGGTTTGGGATGGAGATGTGTGTGATGTGCTGATCTGGATCAGAGCTCTCCCTGCAGCAGTGGGTTCACATTTATCCAAGCATTCACTCTGAATTGTGTGCTGCAGCCCTGGGCAGAGACAGGGCTCTAATTTTGGGGTTTGAGAGATGGACTTAGCCAAGACTGCCACACATACTGTCTTAAGAGGTACTATAAATGCTGGCCTAAGGATAAGAATGTATTTCATGATCATTTCTCTAGGTAATTATTCTAAAATACGCAGGAGGAGTTTATTTCAGCAAATTAAAGCAATTAGATTGTGACTCTCTTCACAGCCTTGCAAGGAGGTTGGTGAAGCCTGTCCAGCTCCATGCACACTCATCTCAACACCACGAGTGTTATTTCAGTGTCATGGCAAAGCTTTTCTGTCCTGGAGATCTGTGGGCAGTGGGAATTCAACTTTGCCAGGAGCAGGGGCATGTTCTCTGCTCTCAGCTCTGGCTAACACTGTTTTTTTCCTTTATGATGTTGATAAACATCTACATCTGTAGATAAACATTTGTAGACAAACATCGTCATCATTCTGATTATCATTTAAAACCTTCAGCTTAGATTTCTGAGCTACTAGTTTTGATCCTAAATGAACGGATTTTTCATCCCCTGCAGTATTCCCATAAAGCACCTTTGAAATCAAGGAAAGATAATTTAACTTTGAAAAGAACAAGATATTGTTTATGACTACAGCAGTACTCTAGATCCTTTTCTGGATAAGCAGAAGGGCATTTGGAAGGTGGTTTGCTGCTTTTCTTCCTGCAGGTTCTACAGGATGTAGAGACCCTACCATGGAGGGCAGACTGGGGAAAAAGAGAAGTATATGGTTTTCCTTTTTGCTTTAAGTACCTTGGAGACCTCTCCAGTGACACCTTTTCTTCTTGCTCTGGAGGTCTTTGGTCCAAGATCATGCCCAAAGCAAGTCAAGCTAGATGATGTAGGTGAGGGCCTCATCTAACAGAGCCTTGGCTATCTCCAAGGATGGAGATGCCACCACCTCTCTGGACTGTCACGCAGTTCTCCACCATCATCATGGTGAAAACATCTTCCCTAGCTGGGTTTCCTGAGTTGCATGGCCCTTGTCTCATGTCCTTGTGCTGTGCACCTCCAGGAAGAGTCTGGCTCCATCTTCTCTGTACCCTCTCATTACAAAGCTGCAGAAAGGCTTGGTCATTGATCATCTCAGTGCTGAATAAACCTGGTCTTCTTAGGTTGTCTCAGCTTGGCCAGATTAGATGTTTTTGTAAGAGATGATCTAGAGGTCTTTCAGCCTTTCAGCTGCTTTCTTGCTTTTTGAGAGGAAAGGAAACATTCACTGGAAATGTACAAATTTGTGAAAGACTGCTGGGACTTCCCCTTCTTGTTCCACATTACAAATCTCAACAGCTTTCCTTTGCAGGCATTAGTTACCTTGTCTTGTTTCATTTCTGAGTAAGTCCAACTCAGGAGGAACTCAGTGACCTCCCAGAGAGGTGGTTTGTATCCAAAATAAGTGAGTATTGCTACTGCATTCAGTCTGTACAGTTAGAAATAAAGCTCTGCTCTAAAAGGAAGATGTTCTTTAAGACAGATTTTTAAAGACTTACACTTTTTCTTTTAGACCTGTATGATTTTGAATATATATTAATGTATCTTTCAGAAGTAGAGTCACAGTAAGGAAAGGTGTTGAACACCCAAAACGTCTTCTCTATTTTTTCCTGGCAGATGCAGCATGCTTGCTTATTTATTTAGTTATTTATTTCATAGGAAACAGGGCAAAACTTCTCCATTCAGAGCTCAGCCTTGCAAATAACTGAATATAGCACAGGCAGATGCTGGACTGGGGCAAAGACCTGGGGCACAGAGGCAGGAAGGTCAAAAAGGTGGTTTTAACAGGTTCTTTGTAATGGTTGTACTCTCAGAACTAACCCAGAGCTCCTTGCCAGTTCTGTTGTTAATTATATTTGCCTAGACTTTTTATAACACAAGTTTATTTGCAAACAAGGTGTGGGAATTCTAATATTTGCTCATGGTATGTTTAAGAGCTGAGAGCACTTGATTTTTTTTTTCTTTTTAATTTTTAAGCTAGACCTTAATTTCTTTGAGCACGTCACCTTAAATAATATTGTTTTAAGAAAACAAAAACAACCCCCCAGGGCAAATCTCATTAAATTTCATAACTGAATCAATTGGATGCTGGTTCTTCATAATTTTTTCCATTTATAGTGCTGCCATGGAAAAGACCTGCTCTAGCATAAATTCCTTCCTCAACAAGCTTTTCTGTCCTTGTGTCCATTTTTCTGCATTGCTTAATATTCAAGAAACTGCTGTTGCCTCCTAGGGGGTCCTGGTTTTGCTTAAGACTGCCTTGCAGTGTGCTTTGTTCTTGTTGCAAAAGCATCATAATTGGTTAATCCTGCCTTTACACTCCTGTAGTCAAATGTCTTGGTTTTTTACTGTTTAATGCGCTTAGTAATGTCAATTTAGCCTTGAACCTATTAAAAGATTGTGTTGCTTTGTTTTTAACCTTTTCTCCCCTCACTGTGATGTCAGTATACGCTCCGTATCCACAATGCTGTTTCACAGCCATGTTGCCTCTCATCTCTTCTCTTCTATCCCTTTGAGATTGGTCTAAAGGGTTTTCATAGTTTTTAATTTAAAAAAAAATGTTTTATGTCGGTGTGTGTATTGTCTCTCTTTAGGGATTTATTCAAAGTGGTCTTTTACTCCTCGTAAGTTTTCTTGTTTGGGATACCAAAAGAATTTTGAAGGGTATTGAGAAGATTATTTGGCTTATTTTGAAAGAAAACCATTTAACTGAAGAAGTGCCTGTTTCCTCTGTGACCCTTGGTATTGCATCTGTAATTTAGTAAGTGTCAAAGATAGAAACAACTGGCTTAAGTACTTACCTAGGAACATGAATAACAAGACTGTTGTATAGTTTTTCTTATGTTTTCTGGGAGGAAAAATTCTGCACGTACTTGCTGTAGATAAAGCAGGCTTTTTAGTCATAGCTGTAGACTTGGTTTGTCTTGGTTTGTCATCCAATTTGGATGGCTGAACTAAATTGCAGTATCCTCAGTCTGCTTTCTTCCCAGGTTTGAGAATGCATGGGATAAATGCTTCTTATAGCAGAGGAGGCTGTCACTTCCATTTTCGAGGTGCTCTGGTATCCTGTGATATGCTGCAAAACATGATCAGGATGTCACAGGGGATTTTCACCTTTCCAGCCCTTTTCCAATCCCCATTTTTCCTCCTGTCGCTGCTTTGTTTCCAGCTCGTGGTGGAAGCGAACAGCTTCTCTTCCAGCTTTCTGCAGGCAGCTTGAAATCTGAAATTCAAAGTGAAAAGGGGTCTCTGGAGTTAGTACAGAATGTTGCTTCTTTTCTCATCCCTGTAGGTTTAAATTTCTGCCATGAAGTGTTTTGCAGAATAAACAAGCAGTACTGGCCTCATCTGCTGTCGTTGGTTTTGCAAAGCTTTGTTGGAACGACTCTTTGAAGAAAGAACAATTCTGCAATTAGTAGGATTTTGCTTGGTGTTAAAGGTTGAAAATCTTGCTGGCAAGGAAACTGGGCCTGTGCCAGAACATGCTTTTAAATATCTGTATTCTGATCCCGTTTCCAAAGGCAATAGTAAGAAAGCCCAACCCCTTTACTTGGCTGCTGGGGAGAAAACGCCGTGCTGGAAGGCATCCATTTTATCAGCTTGTGCCCTTTTCCTTTGAAGAGGAGCTCTTTGTCCTTTGCCTTTCTGAGAGCCTCCTACGAGCACAGCGAGCTTCCTTGGCTGTTGTGTCCCTCCCTGAGCTGCCTCATTGGTGCTGGGCTAGGGTGGCCTTTCTTTCCCCAGGGATGAGACACCTGGCACAGGACAGCGTTCCCTGCTCCTGCCTGCTCTCTATCCCCTGCTGTTCAGTGTCCAGAGCCCCCTCATCAGGGATGGGGCATCTTGGCCATCATCACTGGCATAGAAACCATGTCCCTGAATTTCTTTTGGCAGCCCTGTCTCTCACCAGTGATCTTATGTGTGATCACCAGGCTGGGACCCTTGTGACAGGAAGGACTTTGAGGGGCTGGAGTGTGTCCAGAGAAGGGAATGGAGCTGGGGAAGGGTCTGGAGCACAAGACTGATGAGAAGCAGCTGGAGGGACTCAGCCTTGAGAAAATGAGGCTGCGGGGAGATCTTTTTTCTCTCTATAACCACCTGAAGGTTGTTGACATATGAGGGAAGAGCTGTTCTCCCAGCTAGTAAGTGACAGGATGAGAGGGAACTACCTCAAGTTGATGTTTTGTGTGGATATTAGGAAAAAACCCACTGGAAGCGTTGTCAAGTATTGGAAGAGAGAGAAGTGAAAAATCACCAACCCTGGAGGGATTTAAAAGATACAGAGATGTGGCACTTGGGGACATGGTTTAGTAGTGGCCTTGGCACTGCTGGGTTAACAGCTGGGCTCAATGATTTTGCAGGGCTTTACCAGCCTAAAAAATTCTATGATTCCATGAGAAAGAACCATGTGAATTCCCAGCTTCCCCCAGTAGATATTGATGGTGCATGTGAGCATGTCCAGCCATCTCTAGCTCCTCAGAAACAGATGGGCATAAAATGGCATCATGTGACTGGAATTTTATTAGTTATCATTGTTCTTGTGCTTTGGAAAATTAATTTAATTTGAGATAACTAATGAAAAAGTCATAGGGGAGCCTTTCCCGCGGCAGCTTTGCTGTGCCTGTGCCTCTGCCATTTGCTGGGCAGGTTGCTCTCAATATATCCATTAACTCCTCTTGGATGGAATGAGCTGCTGGCTGCTCTGTCTGCTGCTGTCAGTTCCCGACGTGGAGCATGAACCTGTGAGCCATTATGCCACTAATAACCAAAAAGGCCTCTTTGAGTGCTTTTTGCTGGTGTGCAGCTACTTTTTCTGCAGGCTCGGAGGATGGAAGGGATGGATGAGCCAGGTGGTGTTTTGCAGGAGGTGTTTTTCCCTGCTCTGTAGGACAAATGTGGGAATATGTCGTCTGGGCATGTTTATTTTCAGGCATACAGCAGCAATTCTTGCCATGTTTTAAAAACTGACTCTTGAGTTGCT
The DNA here is from genome assembly GCA_013400635.1 of Hypocryptadius cinnamomeus. Classification (NCBI taxonomy): domain Eukaryota; kingdom Metazoa; phylum Chordata; class Aves; order Passeriformes; family Zosteropidae; genus Hypocryptadius; species Hypocryptadius cinnamomeus. Next base: position 9,798 of record VYZP01017467.1, on the reverse strand, counting down.
GTGTATTACAATATTGATGTTTTTCAAAGAAAGCTGCCAGAGAGAACTGATCAAAGCAGAGCAAAGACAAAACACAAGCTTAAAGCATTCAAGTTTACTGACCTCATTACCTTGTCTCCAGCACTTTAAATTAAGCTATTTAGATGACAAAATTCCATCTTCCTGCAACTGAGAATCGGCTTTGACAGCAAATTGAAATTGTAGTATCTGCTACCTCTGGCCCATACTGCATAATTCATAGCATCTTCTTTACCTAAGCCTTAATTAAACCTCTAGATAAGTTGGGTTTTAGTACTGTTTACACATTCTGACCAGAAGAGCCTTACTTTTGTGCCAATGTCACCGTTTCCCATGGATTTTTGAGCAGAGAGCAAATGGATCAGCTTGTGTCCTTTCATGTCTCTATTTGCCATATGATTTTTTCATTGTTACCAAGGCAACCCTTCTACCCACCCCCCGACAGGCAAGCACTCAATACAATGTAAGTTATTGTCTGGAGCAATTATTAGGCTATTATTAAAGCCCTGTTGAGATATGTCAGTATCCCACAGGAATTTTAAACGAGTGGGAGCAGAGGCAGTAGCGAGCATTGGAAGATTGCGAACTTGTGCTGCTGGTAGCATGGGGAGGCTGCCTGTAGCCCTCCTAACCACGTCTCATAAAAACTATGACCAGTCTCCCCAAACTGACAGAAGTCAGGATGTGCCAATGTGGATTAAGATGGAGAGGGGAAAGAGGGGAAAGTGGTCTGCCAGGGCTTTTGGGCTGAGTGCTGCTCCTTGCGTGGCTGCCGTGTGTGCCGAGTGTCTTCGCGTGAGTTCAGTGCAGCCCACGGTGACATGCTGTAGCACTGAGTGTATTGTTGTGATGGAGATGATAGTAAAATACCCCCATCCCACGTGGATGGCAGAGTGTTCTTTGTTAGAAAGTCTTCTGCATTCATGATCCCTGTTTGTATGCCCTGATTTTAAAAGGGAATTATTCATCAGCAGTGGCAGGATGTGTAGGAACTGGGCAGCGAGCAGCTAAAATAAGAGAGGAAAGCGGCTCTTGACATGATATGTTTATTTTTCTAGATTACAGCATGGTGTTTCTTTTCCAAAGGAAGGCTTTTCCAGTTCCCCAGCAGTAGGAATTCAGGAGATCCAGTAGCAGAACTTGCCTTGCAGTCTCCTCTTGCCATACATTCCCTGCTGGTGCCACTGGGGTTGTATTCATGAAGCCACCACTGCTCATGCAGCCATAACAGTCCAGCGTTTTCCATCCTACCCCCGTATCCTGGGACTGCATTTTCTGTCGCCTTTGTCTTGCTGATGCAGTCCTTCTGTTGAGCAATAGCAGAACTGACAGGGTTTTATAGCACTGTATTGATTTCTTCCAGGAATTTCCTTCCAAGAAGCCGCAGTGTTGTCATGGGTCAAAGATGTCACCAGACTGATTTGGCATTTCATTCGTGACAGTTGTCAGAAGAGGCTGTGGCTTGCCCAGAACATCTTTGTCTTGGGCTGTGCAAATGTTAAGAGCAGTTGTGAGTGCAGATGGAGAACCCATTAATGAGCTGCATATGCAAAGGAAGAAAAAAAAAACCCGGGAGAGTTTGCAAGAACCTTTTTTCTGGCTGTTGGACAGTGAGGCTCTTTCTGGTTATTTAAAAGCTCATTTCTCTGGGAAGCTTACTTTTAACTCCTGTAAATAAAAGATCCACCTCCACAACTTCTCCTTCCCACTGCTTGGGAAAGGTGTCCCGAGGTCTCTTAATCCTCCACTTAGCACAGAAGTGGACAGGGTTTGCCTCATCCCTCTGCACAGCAGTTTTATTTATTTATTGTCAATTATATTGTGACAATTTATTGTCACAATAAATATTTGGGGACGCATTTGTCTGTCTCTTGTTTGGTGTTCCTCTCAGACTGGGACACGACATTGTAAGGCTGTAATGCTCAGTCTGATGCAGAACACATTTATTGGTTCTCATTTATAGTTTTCCTGTGGTTTAGTTCTCACACAGATTTTGTGTCCGTGGATAGCAGCAGTGAGAGCTTCCCAGCTAGCTGAGAGATCCAAGTGCATCTGAATCCATCTGCTGCTGGCATCTGGCAGCTGTCTGTCAGGTGAAGCCAGCAGTGGGCTCCTTTTTCCAGTTCCTGCATCATTTCAGTGCCTGCTCTGCTCCTCTGGCTGTTTTCCTGACCTCTGCTGAAATAAGGGGTGGGAGTGTGTGAGCTCTGTGGTTACCCATAGGTTTGTGGGTAGCAGCACAAAGGGATGCAAACACTCCCACCACAGCTGCTCAGAGCTTTTTGTGTTTCAGCAGCGTTGGCGGCAGCTCAGCCCAGCTCATTAATGAACCCTGCAGCGAGGCACAAGTTGGTTTATATAGACTTTGTTAAAGGCTTATTAAAGGAAATCAGGTTTCATTGCTAATGGCACTGGAATATCTATCAGCATATGTCTTTTGACAGCGTTACCATTTCAGGCTCTGAAAATGATGTAACTATTTTACTATAATAAAATAATTACAATTTTCAGAGAGGAATCTGGGGCAGTAGGCTATGGTTCATAAAAACACTTGCTTTGGCAAACATTTTACCACTCAAAATAAAAAGCAATTATTTAAAATTATAAAATCTCTTTTGCACAGTGTTACAAACCTTATTTTAAGTACTGGCAGTGTTCCTGAATGTGTCTGAGCACACCATCACCTCTATGGAACACAGTTTAAGTCTTGTCAGATTTGCCCACTCGAAACTTTGTTGTGAATATTTTAAACATAGGCTGTTGCTGTTGAGCCTTTGCTGCTAGTTGTAGAGGTGGCATGTATTTATATTACATTTGCAGGGAAAGAGTTTGGTTTTCATTTTTCAGTGCTAATGAAGCTGCTGATGAAGAGAGATACATAGTTTGTGGGTATCCAAAGAACAATTCACAGGTCATTTCTTAAGTAGTATTAAACAACATGCTAATAAGGCATGCTAGGTGATTGTGCTGGTGGGTCTTTAATTGCAAACAGCAGAAGCAAACCCAAAACAATAAAGTTCTTTGGTGTCAGCTGCAAAAATGCTTTTGCATAAAATGTCACTTGCTATAAATTCCCTAAATTTGCTCTTTTACAGTAAGCACGAATGATACCCATTACCTCAGTGCAGCCACTCGCTCAGCTTGGTCTTTTCAAGCTTGTTCTTAAGAAGCAAGACTGATGTAATGTTCAGTGACTTTTGTATGAAGGCTGCCTGTGTGCCATAGTGTTCTGTGCCTTGTGGGTGTCCTCGTGTCCCTCCAAAAAATCCCCTGTAACTGATAGCTGAGCCCAGTGTTCTGTGTTCTGGCGCTGCTGCAGGTATCCACACATCCCCGAGGAAGGGAAACCCGCTTTTTTCCCAAGAAATGATTGCTGTTCCCTTCAAATGTATTTGCTTTTTATTCTGTACCAGTTTTCCTCACTGCCTTTGATACCTTGTGTTGATGTGTTCTCTTGTGCCATACAAACCGCATAGGTTTGGTATATTAACACCAAATGGACCTTTCAGATGTCAGGGTGATTATAACAAATGCTCACCTCAGTCCTGGTTACAAATGTCTAATGTTATTTGGACTCCCTGTCTGTATGAAGAATGAGAGAAGTTTTTTCCAGACTTGCTTCTCTTGTACCCAGTGTTACGTGTGTGTGACAGCCTGCAAGTGCTTGTCAGGTGAGCTTCTAAGTTGAAACTATTTCCCCAGAATGAGTTGTGTGTTCATGCTGCCCGAGTCTGTCCCTTACAGAAAACACTCTGTCTTGGCCTCTGGTGAAGGTTATTTCCTTTGTGCCAGCAGTTCCTCTTGGAATAGTCTGTAAATTCAGGATGACTTCTTTCGGTGTCTCAGAGTTTAATACAGACACAACAACAGATACTTGGTTATGTTTACATCCTAGTCCCAGGAATATCCTTTGGTGTTAAATGCAGTTTTCCTTCATCCAGCTGAATTTGAGATGACAACAATAGTGGATGTTCGATGTTCTCACTTCTGGAGAGCAGAGATGTGACAAAGCTTTTGGTGGAGCACCTATCAGTACGGTTTGGGGCTTTTTTTATTTTTTTTTTTTTGGACAAAGAGTTGTTGGAATCCTTCTGGCAACCCCATCTTGTATTTCTGCTGAATTCTGACTGTTTTGTCATCTGCA
>VYZP01017447.1:0-26663 GCA_013400635.1 Hypocryptadius cinnamomeus | reverse complement strand
CCCCGCCCATGCACCCCCTTTGCCGTGCAGCTCCCGTGCGCTCTCCGTGCTCCCCTTTCACCGCTCTCCCCCTTCCCGTGCATCCCCGGTGCGCTCCGCGCTGCAGTCTCCTTGCACCCCCTTTTCCCGTGCATCCTTTCTGTGCTCCCCAGCGTGCTCTCCCTGCGCCCCCTTTCCCGTTCAATCCCTGCTGACCTCTCCGTGCACCCCCTTTTCCTTTGCATCCCTGCTGCACGTCTTTTCCTACCCTCCCCTTTCCCGTGCATCCCCGGTGTGCTCCTCACTGACCTTTCCCTGCACCCCCTTTCCTTTCCCCTTTTCCTCCCTTGTGTGCTCCCCAGCGTGCTCTCCCTGCACCCCCTGGTGCACCCCACACTGATCTCCCCGTGCACCCCCTCTCCCCGTGTGCCCCCCGGTGCCTTCTCCACGCACGCTGCCCCCTCGAGCCCCCGGCCGTGCACTCCCGGCCATGAACGGCTCGCTGGCGGGCTCCGGGGTGGGCTGGCAGCCCGAGTCCGTGATCATCCCACTCGTGTACTTCATCATCTTCCTCGTGGGCACCGTGGGCAACAGCCTGGTCCTGGCCGTGCTGCTGCGCAACGGGCAGGTGAAGAACACGACCAACCTCTTCATCCTCAACCTGGGGGTGGCCGACCTCTGCTTCATCCTCTTCTGCGTCCCCTTCCAAGCCACCATCTACACCCTGGAGGGATGGGTGTTCGGGCCCTTCATGTGCAAGGCCGTGCACTTCTTCATCTACCTCACCATGTACGCCAGCAGCTTCACCCTGGCCACCGTCTCCCTCGACAGGTAGGAAAGGGAGCGGGGGGGAGGGGCTGTCTGCATCCTGAGGCTCTCCTTTCTCTGGATCCCACCGGGGCAGGGAGGTGGCAAATTCTCCTGGAGCTAAATCCTGACTGCTGTGATCCCCCGGGGCTCCTGGGGGAATCAAGGAGCATTTCCCAGTTGATGTGTTCGATGAAGTCCCAGTATGAGGGGCTGCAGAGGGCTGGATGGGGATCCCTGGCCCCAGTGCCCAGCTGGAGGAAGCTTTCAGACCCCAAAGCTGTAGGACTGGGATTTATCCACAGGCCCTGGCAGTGAAGTGGGAATGAAAAATGAGAAAGAAGCAAAGCTCAGTCCCTGTGCACCTCTGGCTCTTCCTGGGATGCACAGAGAGAGCCCCTTCCCTCCCAACAGCCCCTGGCAAAGCAGGCAGACCTTGAGGAGAAAAAGCACTGGGATATTTGAGCTGACACACACATTTTTCCCACCCTCCCCTTCTATCAGCAAAAAGCCCCTTTCTGTCCCCGTGCTGTCCCTTGTCCCAGTGATTATCCCAGCCCATTCCAGGGTGGGTTTTCCTGGGAAGCCTGGTGCTCCTGCCTGTGCTTTACCTCAGTCCCTGCCTCTGCTAGGGCGGTGAGTTATGACCCTGCAGCAAGAGAGAGGCTGGGAGCTCCTGGTGCTGCTTCACTCAGTGCCCAAACCCTGCGAGGTGGGATGTGGGAAGTCCATGTGCCAGTCCCCTGGGAGGCCCTGGAGCCCGGCTGGATGTCTCCTGCCATCCCAGCACAGCACTGGCTGCTGACAGCACCCCCAGGGGCTGCCTCTCCCACCATATCCCACAGAGCAGAGGGAACAGATGTGTTGAGCAAGGGAGGGTTTGCACAAGCCTCAGATCTGGGTGCAATTAAGGGACCAGCTAATTACAGAACTGAAAAGGAGTGATGTGCTCTCATGTGTGCCAGTACAAGGAATGCTGTGTCTGGGGTTCCTGGGCACTTGCTCCTGCCTTTGTATCCTCACTGCTCCACTGTGCCAGACAGTGATGGTCAAGTGAGGGTCTGTTGGATTAGGGGAGGGACACAATGGGACCATCCCCATTGTCCCCACAACCACTGCCAAGAGCAGAGGGTGACAGGACAGGGTCAGGGAGAGAATCTTCCCTCAGTCCTTTGTGCTGCACAGGGTCCCTAAGAAGCACCAGGGAATCAGTTGTGTGACTAACTGCCCTGGAAAGACCAAATCCATCATTTCTGCCCTCTCTCCAGCCTGCTCCTGGTGGTGCTCTCTCTGTGCCCTCCCCAGGACTGCAGCCATGTCCCTCTCCCTTTCCTGTGCAGGTATTTGGCCATACGATACCCCCTGCACTCCAGGGAGCTGAGGACACCCAGGAACGCCCTCCTGGCCATTTGTCTCATCTGGGGGCTCTCCTTCATCTTCTCGGGCCCTTACCTCAGCTACTACCAGGAGTTCCAGCTGGCCAACCTGACTGTCTGCCACCCCATCTGGGAGATCTCCCAGCGCAAGATCATGGACATCTGCACCTTCATCTTCAGCTACATCATCCCCGTGCTCATCCTGAGCCTCACTTACGTGCGGACTATTCGCTACCTGTGGCGGTCCGTGGACCCTCTCCAAGACATGTCGGAGTCCAAGAAGGCCAAGAGGAAGGTCACCAGGATGATCATCATTGTCGCCGTCCTGTTCTGCCTCTGCTGGCTGCCCCATCACCTGGTCATCCTCTGCGTGTGGTTCGGGTACTTCCCCCTCAACCACTCCACGTACGTGCTGCGCGTCCTCTCGCACGTCGTCTCCTACGCCAACTCCTGCGTGAACCCCATCGTCTACGCCCTGGTCTCCAAACACTTCCGCAAGGGCTTCAAGAAGATCTTCAGCTGCCTCCTGCACAAGAAGGCGGCACACAAGGTGCACGTGGCCCAGGCTGCCAACACGGTCAGCACGCTGGAGGCAGAGCTCAGCGAGGTGACCCAGCTGAGCGAAGCCCTGCCCGGCCGCTCGGCCGCGCGCTGCAGGGCCCCCGCACAGCCCTGGGGGGAGGCAGGGCTGGGGGGGCAGCAGCAGACAGCAGATGGCTCCTGTGTCACCTTCATCGTCAGCTAGCAGAGCTCCCTCCCACCCCACGGCTTTGCAGTCTCCTGCAGCATTGCAGGCCTGGGGCCGGGCTACGTTTTGGGTTGGAATGGGTCCAGTTGAGCCCTTTTCATTCAAATGCACCCAGATATCACAGCCGTGATGCTGCTGATACAAACTCAGCCAAGAACCAACCAAGGACAGGATTTGCTTCCACCAAGCACTTGCTGAGAGCAGAGAGATCAAACCCAAAAATCCACTGCCTTGTGTAAACACCTGCTCCTCTGTCATGGATGGACTTACTCCCTGTTGCATCTACACCCAGAGCCTGTGAAAAGCTCTGGCTCCTCCAACCAGCACAGCATCTGGAGCTTGTGGGAGCACTTTTAAGGGCATTTGGAAAGTCTTGGTTTGTTTGTGTCCTGGTTTAGGAGCTGCATCCCAGGGCAGAGCTGGGCACAAACCCAGCTCAGGTAGGAAAATCCAGGAGCGAAGCGCAGGAGGTCACCAAGGACCAAGGGGAGGGAGGTTGTTTGCCAGGGAAGCACAGCCATGGACCCATGGTAGGGGAAGGATTTTAATGCCTTTGCACAGCCTGGGGACAGCTCAGCATCTCAAGCAGGCAAGGTTCTTGTGGAGACACTGAGGTGGGACAGCCAGGGCTGTGTGAGAGCTGGGGGTGCCCAGCAAGCCCGGGAATAAATAAAGCCCCTCCACCCCCCCTGCCGTGTCCAGCTCCTTTGGGAAGCCCCACAGCTGCAGTGGAGGAGAGGCTGGGGGTGGTGGGTCCTGCTGGATGCAGGGAAGCTGAGGGGGGATGGAGGATGTGGGTGATGCCCGAGCACATCCCTGGAGGGGGGCACTGCGGCACAGGAATGTCACTGCACCCGCTGAGTGCAGCTGCCCACAAGAGGCTGCTGTGATTCACACTCCCACCTCTTCACCCTGCAAAGGCTCCACGGGTGAAAGAATTCCTTCCTTTTGTTTACCAGAAGAGCATCACGGGACTAGGATCAAGTCACCCTTTTGAAAATCCCGTGGCAGAGCACAGCCAGAGGTGGGGGTCAAAGTGCAGGATGAGCTGTGCTGTGCATCCCTACAATTCCCAGCTGTGAACCCCAACAGCCCCCATGAAGGTCAAGTCTCTATAAACTGCCATTACAGAGGCTCTAAGTCTGTCTGCACAGATTTCACTGTTGTGAATCCCCACGGCAGAGCTCCCCAAGGCTGGGGTGGGTATTTCTGTCCAGGACCCTGGCTCTCCCTGGGGGTCTGGTCCTGACAGAGCCCTCCTCCACCCAGCCCCAGTGCTTGGCCTTTTTTTCTTGAGAAGCTTTTGACTGTAAAACATTTCTTTTCCCCTGCTGAGTGTTATTATAACCAGATCTTCCTCTCCCCACAGAGAGGGTCATAAATTGGCCACCTCCTCCTATCAGTAATGGTGATATTTAGTCTAGTCCTGTTCCCAGAATAAGTCACAGAGAGCAGTGTATAAGCAGCTCCATTAATTACATCTGCATTTATCTCCCTGCTCAACCCTTCACAGCCAGGGAAAACATTGAAGCAGCTGCACAAACACAGCTAAAAGCCACACTTTCCTCGTGCCTTCATCTACCTCTGCTCTGAGAGCCACAGGATCTGCCTCCAATGGATCCCACACACACTGAGGGGTTCAGTCCACTCTCCTGGGCAGTTATCAGCTCACCTTGGGGATGGAGATGTTGGCCCACCACCTCTGCACTGCCCAAGGGCACAGATCCCTGTGCTGGCGTGGCAGGGGGTGCAATATTGCCATGTCCCCTGTCAGAGACACTGATTCTGCTCCCCCATCCATCCCACCCCAGCCTTTCCAGCAGCCTCCCAAGCCCTGGCTGACCCTGCCCTGCCCTGCTAACTGCTCTAGAACTGCCCAGCCACACCATGACCACTTTGAAGACACGTCCCAGGGCACCCCTACCTCAGCTCCCAGCCCAAAGCATCATGTGGCACCTCTCCCAGGCCATGGGCACCACTGGCCCCTGCTCATTTCTGGTCACTGGTCAGCAGTGAGGTCCCAAAGGGTGACAGTGGGCTGGGGGCAGGCTCTGCACAGCTCCCAGCCTGGGGGGCTGCACCTCCCTGCTGCCTCCAGCACCCTCAAAACCCCTCTGACATGCACATGGCTCACATGGCTGCTCTCACCCTCTCCAGGGGCAGAGAGGGGCTTGGTGATGGTCAGACAGCAGGGTCAGGGCTCTGTGTTGTGACACATCCAACACCCCTCCTCATTTTATGTATCCTCACCCATCAATTGACTCTCACTTGGCTGCAGGCTGTAAGAGGGAAGCCTGGGCCAGATCACTACTCTGTTTACAGCAAATTCAGAATTACAGAAAGAAGCCCCCTCCAGCTTATCTGACATTGTCACTGCTCTTCTGAGGAGGAAACCATCACCCTCACACCCAGCCCATGCCTTGATGAGCCCTCCAAGGGCAAACACAAGGTTGTGCTGCCAACACAAAACCATATTTAGAAGCTACTTTCCCCCTCAAATAACAGAGCATATCAGGCCCAGATGGAAAAGACAAGAGCATCAGCATCTGCTGACACTCAACATGCTCCCAGCTGAGAGAAATGGGCTCCTGGTCCATTCCCTTGGGAGGTTTTATCTTAAATTAAGAGCACTGCAAGTCCCTATGTTCCAGTTAAAATTTAATAAAAGCGTGTTTAACTGGAAATGAAAAATGAACAGGATAACTGAGCTCCCATCAAGCCCAAGAGTGGGCAGGGAGATGAGGGACACTTGGCTGAAACCTCAGTTAGTGTGAGCTTTCCACCCAGATTTATCACTAGGGTTAGAGAAGTTATTTTGGTTTGTGGGTTTGTTTTCAAATATTTACTTTGCCAAATTTGCTCCCCAGTCTAAGGTGGCAGCAGATAGCACTCCCAGACCCTGGCACAGCCCCCAGCATGGGCACTGGGCAGCTAAAAAATAAGGGAGAAATGGGGCTCTGGCCCCAAAACCTTGGGTATTAGAGACACGTTCCCTGTGTCAGGGCAGAACAGGAGGTGAGGGAAGGGTGTCAGACCCCACAGGCGACTTGGGGGAGCAAAACGGGAGGCAGAGGGGGTTCAGCCCCATCCCTGGCTCCTTGCCATGGTCTCAGCATGACTCCAGGCTCCACTCTCAGCTCTCAGAGGAGCATGAAGGGCTCAGCTGAGAGAGGGTCAGGCTGTGCTGGCCACCATGGTCGCTCTTAATTAACGTGTTGCAAACACATTCCTGACCATAAAAAGGCAGGGAGCACACGGAGCCCTCCCCTGGTGCTGCACAGGGTTGGACACAGCTGAGCCTGGAGGCTCCCCCGCTGCCACCCTGAGGAAGGGGTGGCTCAGGAGAAAACGTGCTGCTGCCAAAGCAGGTCTGGCTCCCCACATTCATCCCCTGTGCAGAGAGAGGCAGACAGTGAGGGAATGCTTACAGCCAGCCTGAGTGGGAGGCTGGATTTAGGGAACAGGGACCCGGAGGCTCAGGTTTCCCTTTTAAGTCAGGGAAATGAGGGTCTTGATTCCACCCTGGGAGCAGCAGAAGTGACCTGTTCCCCCAGGGAATCACCACCTCCAGCTCCTCCTCACTGCACAGATATCACCAAGCCCAGCTCTCAGCCCCCTACCCCCAATTCCTTCCTCCAGCTGCAGCCAGGGAATCCTTGGGGTAGAAACAATGCAGTCAGCTACTGGTGCTGCTAATGGAGGGACCAGGAGGGAGTGGGATATTTTGCATCTCATCTCTGGCTGCATCTGCCCCCAGCCCTGGTCTGGTACAGCTTTCCTGGGGCAACAGGCTGACAGCAAAGCCCAGAAAGGCCTCTTTTGGTGGGGGCCATGCAGAGGCATTCCCAGAGCCTCTGGAGAACAGGATGTGGCCCTATCCCAGACCCCTGAACCATCTCATGCATTTTCTTTAGGCTCTGGTTGGCACAAATCAGCTCAGGGAGGATTTCAGCTCCTGCACACTAAAGCTCAGGTGCTCCAGTAAAGCTGCAGAGGCAGCTCCCCCTCCCCTCTCCTGGCTTTCCCTGTGACTGTTCTGGGTGAATTGCCTCACCCTGGGATCAGCTGCAATAAAACATGTTTTACAGCTCAGCATGAATTCCACGCACTCTCCTCAAGAAAGAAATTCATATCAAAGAGCTGCAGTGTCAGAAATAGATCCAGAAAGATGGAATCCAGCTCCTTCTGGTCAATGTCAGGGTGTGTATCCAGCAGACTCAACACTGCATGAAACACAAGTCAGCAGAGCTTTGCTTATGTATAAAAACACTGCCCGGCGCCTGCCAGCCTGCAGAGGCTCTTGGATCTGGCAGAGGTTAAAAACAGCAAGTACAAGATCTCAGGTTTCCACAGATATTTGAGATTTGACAGCAGGAGGAGGGTTTCTGCAGGGAGGGCTCTTGTGTTGGCACTGTGAGCCTGCATGGTCAGACACACAAACAGTCAGGTGCTGGTTAAGACTTGAACTCACCGTGGTCCAGCTCTGGGCTGGACGAGCCTGTCAAAACTGCTGTTTTCAGGCATTTGCTACACCAGACTGAGGAAGAGAAGGCCAGGGGTTCAGAAAGGGCAGGAGCTGCCTGAAAAACATCTGTCTGAGGAGGCACAGCCCAGGCAGGCAGCTGGGTCTGCCACAGCACAACCTGTGCTCTCATCCAGGTTCTAACATCCAACAGCTCTTCCACTGCTAGGCTGATCAGACCCCAGCAAACTCTGCTGTAAACACTGCTCAGGTGAATAATGGATTTGTTCCAAACTGCAAAGCAGCAGCTATTGTGAGTGCTCCTCGCTCTATGGAAACCCTGTATTTCAATTGTTACAAGCAAACAATGGAGCAGGCAGCAGGAGAGAGGGAGAGGGGAGCAGGAAGTGCCTGGCCAGAGACCACAGGTACAACACAGGTGCCCCAACACCCTGAAAAGCCTTGGTGCAGTGTCAGAGTCCAGCTCCCCTATCAAAGCCTGCCAGGAATGCTCCAAGGCATGTGGGAGAGCAGCACTTGCTCTTCATGTGATACCCACGGGTTAAACAAAGGCTTGGCTGCTTGCAGGGAGGAGATGCATCAGATTTAGGAAGGCGGGAGACAAAGAAAAACAGGGATGGGAGGAAGGTGCTGAGTGGAAATCACTATGGGAACACTTGCTCTGCCTCAGGTCAATAAGGAGCAGCACCCAGCCAGGCCACAGTGGAGCTCCCTCTGCTTCCACTGCTCTGTCACAGCTCCAGGCCCTGCCATCACCCCACTGCCACTGCCTCACGTGGAACAGAGAACTGATACAGGGTCCAGTTTTGGGGTAAAACATCCCTGTACATGACTGGACTGCAGCCCTGCCAGGCACCCCCAAGCCCAAGCAGCAACATCGAACCCCATGACTGAACTAAATAAGAGCTGAGATTAACAATGTGAAAATAATTTGGGATCCTACAGAACTGAGATTCCCAAAACCCATCAGGGAAGCAGGTGGCACCATTTGGAGCTCACAGCCTCCTGCCCTTAACAAAAGGGCTATACCCATACTGTTTTTTTTCAGTCATGTATTTTTCTTTTTGTTTTTAAACACACCCCATGTCTGCTGCACATCGAGGCATTAACACAAAACCAGGTGAGGTGGATGTGCCAAGATAGGAGCCCACAGGGCAGACTTTGCCTCATCCCATGGATCCAGAGCAAAGACAGCCAGAAGTTAGTGTTTCCACTGGTTTATAAATCTGATAAATACAAGTATAACACCCTGCCCACCACAATGGGGCAGGGGAGAAGGGAAGGGAGTCCCAAGGGTTGCTGAGAGAGCACTGGCTTGTACTTGGCAGCTGGAGAGTTCACGACAGCTGGAAATTTATGCTGACGTGTCAAACAGCTTCTCGATCATCTCCCCCACCTGGTCGACCTGGTATTTGATGTATTTCTCAGGGTTCTTGGTGAAGGGCACGTTGCCAAATCTACAAAAGAAAACAGGTGACAAGCAACTGGAACACAGCAAAGAGACCCACTGGTCCCTCTTCCGTCACAAATCAGCTCCACTCCAGCACACCCCACTCGAGTGACAGAGTATCCTGTGTAGAGCAAGTGACCTGGTTACAACTGGCCTCACGAGTTTTACATGAACAGCCCAGGGTGGCTCAGGGCTTTGTGCTCACTGACCAAGGAATCAGGGTAACAGCAGAGGTCTGCAAATACTCAAGGTCAGCTTGGGGATGTCTGAGTGTGCAAAGTAGAGAAGCTAAGACAGGACAATAGAAAAGTGGCTTGCTCAGGCTATGCAAGGCCCCAAAGACCTCAGTAAACCCAAAGAGGAGAGGACAGTGCTGCAGGAGGTCTCACCTGTTCAAAAAGGCACCATAGGTCTCTTTCACAATGGTTTTCTGTGCCCTGCGGATTTTGTCCCGTTGCTCCATGTCTGGGATTGCCCAGGCCTTCTGGATCTTACACAGCTCCTCCAGCCCATCATTAAAACCCTGTCCAAAGACAAACTCAGTGAGCATCCCATCTGCAATCACATCTCCACACATCGTCTGACGCTCCTTCCCTCCCCTGCTGATCACCAAGAGGTCTCCTCCTCAGGCAGATCTGTGTCCCAATCAACCAGGGCACGTTCTGACACCATCCAACACCTCCTTACCTTAAAGCGCTCCTTTATCATCTGCCTCTCCTTGTCCTTGAGCTGCAACAAGGAGGGAAAGGATCTTATTTCATCTCCAGAAATAAATATCCAACACCAATGTTTGCCCACTACTCCCCATCCAACCTAAGCAATATCCAGTACTCGGTTTGGATTCCCTCTCCCACAGCAGTGAGGAGAGAGATGCAGAGAACAGCACACCCTACCCCCAGCTGAAGTAGGGTTAACAAGGAAAATTTTCAGCCAGAATACACATAAAATAGACTTCTTCATGCTTCCAGCCCTTTCCAAGGGAAGGTCTCAGGGTTTTGAAAATCCAAAATAGAGGCATCTGCTCAGGTGAAGATGTAAGAATGGAGGCAGAGATTAAAAGACCTGGATAAATCTAGGACAGAGGAGATCAGAAGGCACTGCTGCTGTCCACTTGTGCCAGCCACAGTGGTCACTATGCAGAGTGATACTGGCATGAGAAATAAAGAAGGTTTCTGAGAATTTTTTATGACAAAGGAGATGATGTTTCTGGCAACTTCTGTCATGTCAAGCCCATCCTTGCCCATCCTCTCACCTTCACTCCTGGTTGAAAGACAGGCAGGTTTCTCTCAGAGATGTAATCTGTCACCTTCAACCAGCTGCATGTGCAATGAGATGGGAGAGAAGCAGAGAGTTACTCACACCTCTACCAGAGCTCTTCTGTCTTCACCCGTGACCCAAAGGCCAACTCAGACAATACACACCCCAAAACCTCCCACAGTGACGCCTTCCCAAGATGGATTAATTGCTTGGAAACCAAACATACTCTGCTTTGGTTTTAGCCAAGTTTCTGGTTTAGGTGAATCTCTCCCACTGCTCCAGCAGCTCCCAAAGTGACAAAAGCGAGGCAGAGGCAGAGGATGTCACCAACCTGCGCTGGTAAGTCTGGATCTGCTGCTCAATGAGCTCCCGGTAGGACCTCTCAGCTGTTTTCTGTGTCACAGCCACCAGCTGGATCAGCTCAGACCTGGAAGAGCAGGAAACCTGAGGAAGCACCTGAGCCAGTGGCTCTCTGGGCTGCTCTCAGGATGGCAGCACTTCAACCCCCATCAAAAAATTCCTTTCGGCCCTTCACAATAAAATATTCCTTGAAATGCACAAACTGGGAGACAGAAGCAACTCCGAGTTACTTTCCACAGCCACATCCTCAATCCTCCCAAGATCAAAGGATTCTCTAAAACCTAAGGCATTTCCTAATGCTTTTATCTTCCACTCTCAGGTAATGTGATGTTTGCAATACTGCAAAACCTTCAAAGAGGCAGTTTCAAGGACAGAAGAAAAAACAGATATGAGGCTGGCAAGTAAGTGCTCTCAATGCAGAGCTCTGCTCCAAAACCATCCAAACAGCCTTGGACTTGAGGGACATTCACTCAGGACACACACTTACTTCTCCAGAGATTTCAGAATGTAGTTGTAGTTGTTATGCAGAAAAATGGCACTCAAAGCTGGGTCTTCATAAACCTTGGATTTGCTAAGCAGGTTAAGCTGCAGGTTGCCCAGAACTTTGCCTTAAAGAGGGAAAAACACAGAAGTTTTGCACTGAAACTTATTATTGACTAAGCAAACCAAGCTGTGGGCCCACAACAAAGTGAACAACACACACATGACTGTCTGCACAAAGGCTACCATCACATGTACTTAAGAGCCCTTACACAGATTTTCTTCAGAAAGTCACCAGAGCCTCTCTGAAAACTACTGCCTTCCATGCCTTGGCAATGGAGGTGCACTTTGGGTTCAGAGGAACCCCCAGAACCTGCCACAATGCAAGCTCGGGTCTCAGAAGCTGAAGGACCTGCTCTGCATTGTAACAGAAAGAGGAATCACTGATGTCACTTTCTTAAACTCCCCTTTGGCAGCTGGGAGCCTTCATGGGGTAGAAGGTGACAATGGTTTAAGGGAACAGCTCTGCAGCACAGTGAGCTGCTGCACTGTGCTTTGTCCTGTCCTACTCTAACAGCCAAACTCCCAGTCTGACCCTTTTTCTATTCCAGCTCAAATGTGGAAAGATCACATGGAGAAGAGACACAGCCTGTGCTCTTCACCCAGGAATGAGGCCGGTGAAGGCATGTCCATGGGGCAGAAGCAGGAAGCTGATGCCTTCTAAGGGCTACCTAAAAACAGAGATTCAACAAAATTAAAAGAATAAAAAGCAGTTCTATTTATTGAAGGGCCTTCAGGGGCCTTCAGCCCCCACCTCTGGGGCTACACCCAAAAATGGACAGGGTCACGGGTTTTCATACTTTTATAAGTTTGGTCTATTTGCATACTGGGGGTTAATCTTCTAATTACAGCTTTAGGTAATGAAGTTATTTACCCAAAGTTTGCTCCCTCACAACTCACTTTTGTTTATATTTCTTGGGGCCTGAGACAGTGAGGTGTCCTTGATTCCCAAGCCTAGAGAGGAATTGTTCTGTCTGATCAAAACGGGAAAGCAGTAGCTAGACTCTATATAGAGTTTGGAGTCATACACTAAAGAACTGCAGGTTTACAAATATATGAAAAATACAAAAGCTAAAATCCCAAGGCATCAAAGGTGTGCAGGGTACTCACAGATGTAGGTGCTCAGCAGCCGCCTGCTGAACTCTGAGCTGTAGCTACTGGCTGAGGAGCTGGTCTCTGAAAGGAAAGTCTTAGGCCAGTTAACATGCCCAGGGAAGAGGGGGGTTGTGTGGTCAGCCTGCCTCTATTCCTCATCCCTGTTGCTATGGAATTAGCTCCCATTGACAGTGAAATAGCTCCTGTGAAATAGCTCCTGCTTCACTGTCAGCAGCTCATCCAGGCTGAGGGGGCAAGAGCTCTGCACCCTCAGTCCTTGTGTCTGCATCAAATGCAGAGCACCCCAGCAGAAATATCTCCTTTCCTTCTAGGTGCTCAGGGAACATCCTTTTGATCAGAAAGAATCATTAAACTCCCCCTCCCCATCCATTCCCCCAGCCTGAAAAGTGTTGGTAAGCACTAGAAACTGGCAATCAGAGAACAATGAGCTGGAGCTGTTAACAGCAAGCACACAACAGTAATTGAAACAAGCAGAAGGGCTCTGGAAAGCTTCAGCCATCCCCATGGTTGCTGACAGGGCCTGCCTGGCTCTAGGAGGGACTGTGCCAGCATGGGAGGCTGCCCCCGCAGGCAGCAGAGACTCCAGGCTGGCACATGCTCCTCTGTGTGGAGATGCCTTTCTGCCCTCCAGGGCCTGTGGGCATGGGGCCCACAAGACATGTGGGGTGGCCACCTCCTCCTGCCCCCTCCAGAGAGTTTGGCAGCCAGACCTAGCTCGGGTGGTCCGAGCTCACCAGCACCCCATGGGAAAGGCCTCGAGCTCCTGTTGCTGGGAGCTGGACAATAAGGAGCTGAGTGCACATGGGAGAAAGCACGACACCAGCTGGGCCAATCTGCTACCTGTGCCAAAGAGATTCAGTGCCATCAGAGTGTCTTGAGCCTGTTTCAGCTCTTGTGGCATCCCTCACTGTCTACTGCTGACAAGCCCTCCCTATTCTCTCCGGCCCACTGGCAAGGATTATTCACCCTCCCCTTTTCCCCCTTTTCAATTATGTGTTAATTTATTTACAACTGCTGGAGGATAAAGAATTAACATACATCACCAAAGTCCGAGGCAATATGAACAGGTAGGTGTGGGTAGCTTTGCTTACCTCTGGGATCTAAAGGAATATTGTATGTGTCCCCAAGAACTACAGAGATTAGGCAGAGCAGAGAGAAGAGGGGAGGGATGAGAGAGAAAAAGAAACGCAAAAGTGCAAAAAGACAGGTTAGAGACCACCATTCCTTTGAGAACAAAGCAGATATTAACACAGAGCAGCCACAGGCAGGTGCACAGGAGAGCAGGCAGGAGTCCCTCCAAGGCCACAAATGGAATGGAGATCACAGAGGAAAGGCAGAGTCCAACCTCCTTCCCCTGCTGGAGACTTTTTTTTGCATTGTCCTTGGTTGTATTTAGCACAACACCTCATTCCAAATCAGTCCAAACCTGCTTTCAAGGCAAAGCTACCTCAAATCTGTGCTGACTTTTCAATCAGCTAAGAGAGATCTCACTGCAAGACAACATGTCAAGACTTCCAAACAGTGCTGACATCACCATTCAGGGGACAACATGGGAAACGGTTGTTCCAAGAAAAAATTCAGACCAATTCTTTGGCCAAGGCCAAGAAGAGAGAGAGTCAAGGCCCAGAAGGACCTGAGCACAGTGAGCTTGCAAGTGGAAAAGGCACAAGGCAGTGCTAGAAGAAATAGGGCAAAAGCAGAGACATCTTAGCTTGAGTTGGTTTAGAATTAGCAAAAATTTCCAAATGGAACTTTGCAGGTAAGTCTGGAGGCAGCTCTAAGCCTCCTCCTACCTCTGCTTCTGATGGGCTCTTTAACCCTCTCCAGTCTGTGCCTCCTCAGGGCCCTATGCCCCTCAAATCTCCAGTCTGCTCTATTCCAACCTCCTTGAAAGCACAAGCTCTGCCAAGGCCAAGAGCTCACTGGACAGCCTGGAGTTGCTGCTCTGCACAGAACCAAAAATCCTACTCCAGCTGGTAAGCAGCACCACCCTGCTACACAAGCAACTCTCAGCTTCTGATCTATGTATTTATTTCCAGTGGGTCTCTTCAGCAGCCTGGAGAGCAGAACTAAAACTTTTCTCTGATAGGATGCACAAATGGCTCCAGACCCCCAGTGTGCCCATGCCTCGAGGCTGAGGAGATTCTTGCTGCTGCTGCTGCTGTTGTACTCTGAGCAGAGGATGGTGATGTTCACACACAGAGCCCAGCTGGAGCAGCCACCCTCACTCCAGTACAGTCACACAGCACCAGACCAGGGCCAGACTTGGAGCTAAAAGACCCAGGCATCCTCTCTCAGAGCACAGCAGCAGTAAACACCATCCTCACTGTACCTGCCAGGAGCAAGTGTGGAAGGCTAGCAGGGAACTCTGCATCCCTTGGAGTTCTCCAGACAATCAACTATGCGATCAAGGCATATTGCAGGACAAGACAAACCACAGGGTGAAGGACAGGAGGAGAACAAGCTCACAGTGCACGGTTAGGTTTGGTCACTTCAGGGAAGATGTCCAGGGAATCTGAGGAAGGAACTGCATGCCCAAGCAAGCCTCATGCATGTACATACCTTGTGATGCCAGCATGGCACCTGCTGTCTCCTGGAAATCCAGTAACTGCTGTAGGAAAAGGATGGCCTGGAAGCAAAGGAGGGAATTTAGGAGCAACCATCATTACATCTCCTGTGCTCTGATTAAGGATCATGAGAACCACTTGTCCCCCCACACTTAGAGGCATTCAAGAAACAAATCACTACACTCCTCTGAACTGCTGGGTTTTCCACACACACTCCCACCATGGCTGAGCAAGGGTCACCAGCTCATCCTGACATGGAAATTGTGTAATTGTTAATGCCAAGACACCTTAATTTAGGAGGTCTCCCTACTGCTCTTTCTAAAACTCCTTCAGAAGCTGTTTTCCACAAAGGATGGTTCAAATCATCACCACGTACATTGCTGGTGAGTTCATGAACTGTCCCATCTTTTGGCATGTTGTACTCCTTGTCTGGATCATTCTAAGAAGGGAAGAGAGAGACGTAAGGTGAGCATCTAGGAGAGACACCTACAATACAACTGCTGCTACAAGTGAGCTGAAGGTTTCTTCATCCAGCCACTCCCAACACCCTCAGGCCCAGCTCTTGCAGTGCCATCTCCTGGTGCTCAGAAACCAGAGCTGCCAGTCACCAGCAGCTCAGAACCTCAGGGCTCTGCTCAGCATGTGACCATCACACCTTCAGCTCACCTACCATTCACCAAGCCCATCTTACACAGGAACAGCTTAACGTGAGTCCTCCAAAACGTTTCAAGGCAGCTATTTTCCTTTCTGTTTAAGGAGCATTAATTCTGAGATAGACCTGGTATCTGTAGAGGCCTGGATGCTCATGTCAAATTATTTGTAGGACGACTGCTAAGGTTCTTAGGCAAAGGCCTTCTGTGTTTGAAACCAGCACCAAGCATTTGGTATTTGACTGTCCCAAGTAATCCAGCAAGATCCTGCTTCAGTCAGAAACTACATGGTCTCATGGAAAGCTGAAAGCTAAACTAGGGGTTTTGCTCCAAAAAACTCTCTTCCAAGCCTGATCAGAGGAGAATCCTACCTTAATGTTGTCTGCAAACTCTTCCAGTGCCTTTGCACCAGTGGTCTCCATGGAAGTGATCAGCCCTGGCAGTTTGTTCTTAGTGCCTGCTGCAGTTCCCTGGAATAGTTCCACAACAGATCAGAAAAGGAAAACAAATAGTATCTGAACTTCCACCCAGCACCTACCCTACCTCACCCCCCAACCCCAGCATTTCATTCTCAGCTCCCCATATGCCAGAAGAATATTTACAGCACCATCAACAACACATGAAATCCCACATTCTCCAAGAAGAAAGGGAAGATATCATGATGGTCCATCGGGGTCAGGACTTGAACTGAAAAAAGCTGCTGCTGAGAGATGCTGAGTTGCTGGTTCACCAGCTCAGAAAGGAGCAAGGTGCATTTGTGTAACTGCAGTCCATACTGGGGGCGGAAGCAGCATGGCTTTGCTCAAAGCTACTGTGATAATCCATTTCAAAAAGTTCTCCAAATAATGCAAGCCACAGGACCCTCTCCAATCCCATGACATTTACCTGCAAGACCTGGTCAAATTCTGGCTTCATCTGCTTGAGATGCTTCAGGATGGGGAAGATTGTGAGCACAGCTGAATAGTCATGTCGGATGATGGCTTTCCGGGCAGCTGAGACAATGTTATCACCCTCCATGATCAAGTTATCCAATGACTCCTGCAACAAAGCCAGAGACTCGTGAGGAAGGAACAGGACTTCTGTCCAGACAGCACAAAAGGCTCAATGCAGGACACCCATTCCAGATGACCCTTTGGCTGATGCATCATTTGTGGTACTAATGAGGGACTCTGAGCACATCTTCTCCAGGCTCTGTGCAGGCCCTGGTTCCCTCAACAGGTCCTGGAGGACAAGCACAGAGGTACAACTGACCTGGATGAGAGAATCAAAGGTCTTCTTCTGGTGGTGCTCTGGGACAATTTCTGTCAGGAGCTGGTATTCACTCTGGGCCAGTTTGACAAAGGCACTGACACAGTGGATGTAGGCGTCGATCTCAATGTCGAAGACGTCGTCCCTCCCTGCAAGAGCAACATGCCTTTGGTTTACACAAGGAGCACAAGGTTCTTCTGGGAAAGCTGATTCTGGCTTTGCACTCATCCATGTGTGAGAACAAGAGTCATCTTCCCACCACTCCTGCCCTGGGTTTGTGTGTGGGAATCTCTGAGTACCCTGCAGGAAGCAGGAAAAGCCACCCACAGCTCAGGAAATGCACATCAGGGCACCACCTCTTTCCAGCCTCGTGGCAGAAGTAAAGTTTGGAGCTCTTCTGGGATACAGACTAAATTTAATCACGGGCTTGAATACAGAGTACTAAACTCAGGAAGGTCTGAGGTGAATTATTCAACATCTCTGCTTGTATTTTTAGAATTCCTTATCTCCATCCATCATGCAGATGAAGAACTGCCATTTGGCATCAACATTTCTGGGAAATAAAGGCTGTCCTGGAAGGCAACTTCTTCCTACTAGCAGAAACAAGATAAAAAACCAGACTGATGAACATTTACATCTTATGAAGCAGGAATATCAGCACAGCTAGGTGAGTTATCTGCCACACAACGCTGCATACAAATGCAAATATCTCAGTCCTAGAATATGAATATCTCAGTCAAAGATCCATCAAAGATCCTACGTGGTAGGCATGAGAAGTGACACGAGGACCAGCACCACTCATGCCAACCACTGCTGGATGTGTCTGCAGGACAGACACAGACAGACCCCATCCTGCAAGACAGTAAGATGACACAGAGAGGCCTTCTCTAAGCTATAGGCTGCTGCTTCTCTCCTCCCAGAGACTTTTGATGGAAAAAGAACCAATTCTTCCCATGCTGACAGGTCCCTCAGGCTGATATTTCAGAAGTTTTGGTCAGCAGAGGAGACACAGGCTGCCTGCTGTACAGTGGTGCACTGTAGCATGTGCTGCACTGCTCCCTTTCCTGCTTGCTTTGCTTCAGCACCCAAAGGCCAGCAGCCACCTACAGGAGAATGTCCCTCAGCATGGTGACCTTTGGCTGGACAAAGTTGAGTTCCTTGTCTGAGGGCTGGGGGGGTGTGATTAGTAGCAGTGAATTCTACTGAGAAGAGCCAGAGCTTCTTAACCAGAGGAAGCTCATGCTTCAGGACTGCCCACGGAGAGGAACAGCCCTGGCTGCACCACGACAGTGGAACACACAGGGAAGCAGGGGGGACCAGCTGGCTCCCAGTGCCACCCCGGTACTTACCCGCAGCCGGCCCGTGCTTGTCGCCCAGGGCATCAGAAAGGTGCTTAACGCGTAAGTCATGCTCATGACCTAGTGAGATGGCAGCCGGCACAAACAGAAGGCGCAATTTATCCAGGGTGGTCACAGCAAGGATGCTCACTCTGGCTGGAAGCTGCTTCAAGCCTGGCTTATTTGATCTGGTGGACATCTATTTCCCTATAGTCCCAGGAATGCTTCCTGACCAAATCCTTTTGTTGGGCTATATAGCGGTAGCAACCCTTTGAAACCTGATGAGAAGTGTCAGTTCAGTTGTTTCTGGGACCACAAGAGTTCCTTGAACCTCCTGCCATATGTTCTGAATGGGATTGCAGGCACCAGAGTCCAATTTTTACCCACAACCATTAAAAATCCAAACTCAAAGGCCCTCCCCTGCTCAGCATGAGGATTTTCCCCCACGTGACTGATGTCAGTCACCATCTGGGGTTTAGCAGGCTGCAGCACAGGTGCTGAAGAGACCTGCTTAGGATGGATTCATAGCAGGAGGCAGGAATGTCTTAGAGATGCTTTGAAGCATCTTCTCCCTTATCTGGCACAACCTCTAGGAGCAGAGGAGGTCAGAAAACAGGAGTCAACCATTCAGGCAGGTCTGCACAGAGAAGATGTACAGGCACAATGCACTGAGCTACCTGTGGTCCAACACTTCAGCATCAGGTTTGGAAAGGTCACTAGGAAACTGAATGTCTCAAAGTCCAGGCAAAAAGAAAAGAGAACAGGAACACCACACAAGCAGATGTCAGCAGAGCTTCCATTACCCAGGTGGCTGTGGTGGGTCAATGTTAAGGTAACATTCCTCTCCATCTCTACTCATGCTTATGGAGACTTTGAAATTCAGATAGTAAATTCTGAATAAATAGAATAAATAAAACAAAAATAATTTGGCCCTCCAGCATCTCTTTGGTTCCCCAATCCAATGCTGTCCACCAAGCACTGAACTAATGGAAGCTCCACCTGAGAAAGCAAGGCTGATACACAGAGAAAGTCAAGGGTGAAGTAGCTTGAGCTGTGATTACCTTCCATAGGAATGAGGTTAGAGGCCCCCTTTTTCCCATCTAGACCATGCTGAGAGTACTGTTTCAGAAGGTTCTGAGCCTTACGGATCGTGCCTGTCACCAGAACCAGAGAGAAGAGACAAGAAGACCTAGAAAATGAGTGAAAGAAAACAAACCCAGAACACCAGCCCTCCACCAGCAAGTCACCTGGGCCCAGCAAGAGGATGCTGGGCAGCAATGAGGATGCTCAGCACGGGAACGTGAACCCCAAACTCATGTCCAAGTGTGCAGATACAATGGCATTTCCAGAATGCTTCCCTGCTTTGAGGCTGGGGGCACAAATTCCAGCCAGGGATACAGAATCAGTTTGGAGACACAGTATGGTATGGCTGGGTGATAACACAACCAGAGAAGGGAAGGCATGAAGCTCCCTTCTCTGTAAAGGGTTTACTGAAGGTGATGCTCTGCATCCAAGCACAGAGGGTTTGCTGCTTTTCCTCAGCTGTGGAAGCAGGGCTTTGCAAATGGACAGTTCCTGTCTGGCAACATGTTGCCTGCTCCTCTGTGGCTGCAGGAGCCACAACTGCAGTCACTTAGCAGGAGGTGCCTTTCTGAGGGGTATTTTCTGAGCATAATCAATAAAGAGCCATCAGGAGCCCCAGAGCCAAGACAAGGAATGGTACAGGAAGCAGTAAAAGGGTGACAACCTCTGGGCTTTTTTACAGCAGCAATTCCCATCACAGGAATCCCAAAATAATGGATGCTGCCCACCCATGAGTAACTTGCACTAAGCCACCCTAATCCCCAAGACACTTCTCTTCTAAAGAACTGCAAATCAATTAAAACCATGGGAAAGAAATAACAATGGGTTAAAAGATTTATACTTTAAACACACAAAAAACAGACAGAACTGAACAAAAGGCAGTGCTGGATATACAGCTGGAAAGCACAAAACAAAGCATTAATGTGACAACTGAAGCCTAGGCAGTGTTTCTGCATAAAAAGGTTAGTTGTCATGCAACAAGTTACAATTATCACAAGCACACTGACATCCTCCCATAGCAGACCTTTGCTGCTGCCTGCACAACAGGGAACTGGAAGTTTTGGGAAGGTGAAAGGGGTTTCTATAGGAGACCCAAATGAAACAGAACTGGGCTGAGTAAATGAAGAAGCCAAAAACATAAAAATGCTGCTGCCGAAATTAAGAATTGTTCTTCCACTATAAAGTAATAAATACTTCAAACATGCAGAAGATCTCTACTTCCACCGCTAACTGTGAGCCACAGTGCAGCCTGGAAATGAGTGCTGGCTGCCCAAACGCTGAAGGGAGCCCAAGTACACACTGCTGCACACCCCTGGAACAACATTCTAGGGTGCCGGACAGCTCCATCCCATAAAGGGATTTATGGCAAGGGAAAGGAAACTTCAGGTCCCCCAGACAGTGGGAGAGAACAGGAGAGAGAAGTTCCCCTTGAATTACCAAACTGCCTTAACCTGGTGCACTTACTAAATGACAGAACATGGTTCCCAAAATGCAATATTTCACTGGTAATATCATCCTTCTACCAGCTCAGAGTGTTCTCAATCACTTTGTAAATAAAGAAAAAATCATATCCATGAAACATTTTCTTCTAGCAGGAAACTTCTCCCCTCTCGACCCACACCTGGGAGATGGGAAAGATGGAAAGTCTCATGCCCTTGCTGGCTGATGCATTTGTTCCCAAGCTTCTGCCATATGATCAGATGAGGGCTATGCCTCTTCTTCCAAGCTTCCTGATGCTTTTCACACCCTGCATCTCCACTTTATTCTTAGCTACTTCCAGAAACCTCAAGAGCTTGGGCACACCAGCAAGCTCCTCTGAGCAAGGAGGGCTCTTCCTTACTGCTGCTCCCATGGCCCAGCAGCTGCACAGGAGCTCAACTCAGGCACTGTTCTTCTACCTTTCCCATTTTCAAGCATTTAGGAGGAGGGGAAAAACACAAAGGAATAAAAATAGAGGGTGAATTGGTGTGAAAACCAAGCAGACAGTGCAACTGCTGCTGCTGTGAGCAGGCTCTCACTCCACAGGTATGCAGTGGATGTTTTCACAGACCACCCTTGATAGTTTCTTCTCTTTTTCAATTTTTTTCCTCTTTTTCTCAATTTCAGGAGCTGATTATGCTGCATTTTATTTGCATAAGCACAATTACCTGTGTTTACTGACACAAACCAAGTGTTCAGTGTCCGGGGGCATCACTTCAGTGCTGCTGGATCCCTCTGACTTGGCATCATAATTAGGCTTTAATGGATTCTGGTGGAAGCCAAATGTTTTTGTTCCAGGATTGTTTTCCCTATTAAGCAGCTCCCTAACCAAATGGGACTGTGTGTCAGCTACTAATGAAAACATCACATTCAAGCCAGGCAGTGATCAGTCTGGGAAACAGGAATGGGCTCTTTATTCTGCCACTCAACCTGCCTTAGGTACCACCTCACTGGAGCACTAAGAAAACTGGAAAAGAGCTCCCCTGTAGTCTGAAAAGAGCCTCCAAAGGTCAAAAAACACCTGAAACCTTTGCTTCTGCAGCCCAGTTGCTCCATGGAGTGGGGTTTGGGCATGCATGAGACGTTTTTCCAAATGCAACTCATTCTCTTGTTTCTCTCTTCCATTAGGCAGTTTTCTATCCAAGCAGAAAGGCAACACATCCTCTTTTCTCAAGCACCAGCTGCAGGAATCTGCATGAAACCAGACAATGCCCTCTGGCTTTTGTAGGCAGCCAGGCCAGGTGGCCCCATCTTTCCCCAAAAGTGCAGAGCTGCTGAGCTGCCTGCTGCTCTCAAGCCAAAAGAGAGCACAGGGTCTACAGGCACCACAAAGAAACTTTATTTTATGCCCACATGTTTGCAGCAGGATGATTTGGGAACCTGAATACACCTGCTCTCTGAGAGGCAGTGCTGACATTCCAAACATCAAACTAAAACCAGAAAAAGCCCACAAACCATCAGCTCAACTTGACCTGTCAAGTGTCACTTAAAAGGAGACAACTCTCGTTTAGAAGCATCTCCAGCAGTCAGATTTTTAACTGCATGATGTAGTAACAGGAGACAGCACAGGGTACATCAACAGACAAAACAGGAACAGAGAGATGAAGACCCTCTGAAACAACACATGGATATGGAGCATGTTCTCTAGAATTCAACACAGTCCCTGGGGCTATCTCTGCCTTGTTACCCTGCTCCTCACCTTCCCTTTAGCCCCTCTTGTGCTTTGTTTTGTGGTAAAAAAAGCTATAGCACATCAGATTTAGTTTGTTATTTACCCCTTGCAACAGGTTAAAGTGTGCATTGGGGTGTGCACTGGGATATTCTTCCTCAAAGACCAAGGAAAACAAGTCTCTTGTTGGAACTGTCAGAAAATCCCCCTTATCTGAAACCCAGGTTGGCAGAACTTGGCTTTGCTTACTGAAATAAAGTAACAGAACAGAAAAAAACCTTTGTCCAAATTGAACAAAGGCTAAACCCAGGGGACTCAAACACCACCAGATAATATTGCTCTGAAGAGAGCCACTGTGCCAGTGTGAAGATGGTGTGAGACCTCCACCTCAAGAGCTGTACTTGAAAGCCAATGGAACTGCAGAAAAAACAGTGAATCTGTGCCCAAAGACTCTTTTTCTCCATTTTTAATTTCACTGAAGTACAATTCAGCAGTCATAAGAGATGGCTGCTGTATGAGGTTCAACATCCACTGACCTTCAACAGCTACAGTCTGGTTCTCTGTCTGCTTCATGAAGACTGGAGACAAATGAGCCACTATTTTTTCTTGACATTACAATAACCCAATGGATCACTTGAGACACTCTTTCCTTCATGCACCATCAGCTCCCTAGTGCATTCAGACCACGCTCTACCTGCTCCATCTCACAAAATCCAATTGAACTGGGCATAAAGGCACGAAAATCTTCTGGCACATCTACAGCTGAGACTTTCCTCATGACAAGTAATTCTGGATGCCCAAATGCATCCACTTTGGAGGAGTCTTGTTTGTAGGAACTTGTGCTCTCCAACATGTGGGCTCCTCTCCATGGGAGCATCCAAGATCTGAGACTCTTAAAAAATCCCTAGGATTTTTCAATAATCTGCCCATAAAAACAAACATCTCCCCCATCCCTGGCTCTTTACCTAAGGGCACAGGGGAGATACTATCACTTGTCAGGCTGCTCAGAAATGTTTGCTGACCATGCTGAATTCACAGCAGTAAAAACACAGGAACCTTTTCAGAATCAGGTGATAATTGAGAAGTGTTGACCAAATCTGAAGCATCCCCAACCTGAGCTTCCCATGGCTCAACTACAGAATCCCACTGGCACCTTTCAGTGTCTCTGAGCCTTAGCAAGTGGTTCTCTGTTGCCAGGGGAAAATGCACTGAAATTCACAGACCAATTCCATCAGCTTTCAGGGACAGCTCCAGGGCACAGCAGCAATGGCACAGATGGATTTTAAAAGACCACAGGGGTGATGTCTGGATGCCACAGCCTTCCCCAGGCAGCCCTCCCTCTCCAAATATCCCAGGCACACCCTCTGCTGTAGCAAGAAGAGGCCCAGCAAAGCCTCTCCACACACAGAAGTGAAGAGAGCGAGCACCAGGGCCAGCACACACACACATAGACACATTACCTGGGATGAGGACTGCATTCACATATTCACATCAGGATTATAAAAATAAACACAACACAATTAAAATGAGTATTTCTTCTTCCTCCCTTTCCCTATCCCATCCATTCCCAGTCCCTACCACATTTCTTACTATTTTAAGAGTATTTGGACAACACAGGACAAAATAGGGAAGGGGAGTATTGGCCAGGTAAACCTACAGAAATATGAACTTTTCTGATGTGATCACTGTTACAGAGGAGACAACAGAGTGCTGGGACACAGAGGATCAATATTCCTGTACTGGCTGTTGCTGTTCCTCCTGGCTGTGCTCCCACCAGATGGCACATTCAAGAGAGGGGAACTCCAGCCCTACAGTCCCAAACTCCAGAATGACCAACCTCACCAGCTGCACCAAAACTGCACTGTGAGGAGAGAAGGAATAACCCACCAGCCACGTTCATAGCTCTTGCCAAGACAGGCTGAGGCAAGAGTTTTAAGAGCCCTTCTAAACTTCAGACAATGTTGTATCTCATTTTTGTAGGCACCTACCTAATCCCCATCTCAACTCCTGGGGCTTCTTGCTTTCCAGCACAGTAATACTTTATTCATAGCTAATGATTGAAGTGAGATGTTTTATCAGATATGAGCTATTTGCTGTGGCTCAGGCTATATTCCATATGCCAAGGCTGAGGATTTTACCTGAGGTGTTCTAGATCAAATCCTTTTACAGCCCACTCAGGTCTCTTTTTACTCATCTCCTTTGCTAAGGAGATGCACACAGGGCCTCTCTGCTCCATTTACAGCACCCAGAGAACAGACCTGATGGCTTGACAGACAGACAGAGTCTGTAATCCCAGTGCTGAATCCAGAGCAGAGAAGTGCTTACTCACAAAATCTCACCTAAATGTCCTAAAAATACATCCTATACACAGAGATACCTCACCAATGAGAAGGCCTGAAGATGTGTTAATACCCAGTGCAGTGAACCCTCCTTGGGGACTCACCTGGTCTCTTGATGGGCTTTTTGGTGGGGGTGTCCTTCCTTTTGTTTTGAATGGCAGGGGAATATGGCACCCCTGAGGAAGAGCTGTTCTTACGGAAATGGTCCTTCAGCCCCTTGATGGAGCGGTCGAGCTGCACAGAGCGGATTTGGAAGTAAACTGTCATGAAATCTGAGGAGACAAGGTAAAAACGAGATTATAAGCACACAGGGAACACTGTATGGTAAAGCAGACACTTTGTGCCCCTGCAGGGACTTACAAGCATTGGTGTGGGACCCCAAGTCAGCATTCTTCCCTCCCAGAGCACCTCCTATTTTCTTCAAAAACTTATTCTCCCTTCCCCTGCAATCTTCATTCCAGCCCTCCCACCACACACAACATTAATTCCACCACTACCAAGTGGTGGAACTGACAGGAGATATTTGTGCAAAACATTGTCAATTCAAGTGCTCTGTTTCCAGCATGAGAGACTTCACACATTTTTCAGGATTCAGGGCACTCGGGAACTTAATGAAGTGCTCATCATTTGAAAGCAGAATGCAAACTGACTAATAAAATATGCTCTATATGCATGAGTTGCCTTTGATCATGGAAAAATTCTTAAGAAGCTTTTAAGGATGTTCATCATATTTGGTAGGCACAGTAATCCCCCCCTCAGGAGTGAATCATTGAGGTGGGGGTGACTCTTGGAGCTGCACGAATATGAAAATTCACATTTCCTGTACAAGTCTACAAAGTCACTCAATCCTGAAAGAAAAGTTAATAAAGGACTATAAAGCTCTCGGCAGTTCTTGATGCTGCAGAACAGGAAAGGAGAGACACAAAGTCTGTTCTGCTCTCCCCCTGCCCTTGGTCACATTTCATACAAAGAGTTTTGGTCATAAATATTTCCCAAATGGGAATAAGTGCCCAGTGTCTTGCACATTTATAAAACCTGAGCACTGGATAGCTGCAGCTTCATCTGAAGGCATTACAGGTGCAAGTGCAGTGGATTTTTGCTACAGGACAGACTTTGCATTAACATAATTTGTGCTTTGTTTACACAGCTCATTCTGTTCAACTGACAAACCATCACTTCAGTCTCATTACAAAAAAACCCCAGGATCTTCAGGTGCTGGAAAGACTGAAGTACCCAGATGAAAGGTGCCACTAAGGCATCACTCGTCCTGCCAGTGCTGCCAGATGGTCACAGGGACCAAGAGGCAGCAGCACCCACCTTGGTTCCTGCCGTTCTCCACCAGCCAGCCCGAGATGCGAATGATGTCGTGCAGGACGCTCTCCGGGAGGTGCTCCAGGGACATCTCCTCCTGTGTGTCCATCTCCTCATCCCCACTGATCAGGTCCAGGATCAGGATGGGTGGCACTGGCTTGGTGTGTCGCGTCATCAAGCTGCGGAACTCCGACTCCAGGGATTCCTTGCCCCGCTCAAAGAGGGATTTCTGGCACAAAACACCAGGACACAGGCAGAACAGGACTTCTGTAATCAGTCACTCAGGAGCATTTTTGCATAAGAACATCCTTCCTAACCACTGTCAAGTATTGCAGGCTTCAAACTCCAACCATAGCTGTATCTGAGAGACTTTTAAAGTGAATTAAATTTAAGAAATGCTTGGGAGTTGTTCAAGTGGCATTTAAACAGATCACCCACTCTGCTCAAGCAGCTGAAGGACTGACAAGAGCTGCTTAGGAGGAGGTTCAATCAACTCCTCCTCCACAGGTGCAAGAGCTGCTTTCAGAGTCCTCCTGGCACAACAGAGAGAGAGCAAAATGCCAGGAGCAGAAACTCTGCCCAGAAGCCAAAGCAATCATTCCTTCAGCTGTGCCCAAACACCACCTTCCCCAGGCAGCAAACCCACAGCCTCTCCCAGAAGGGGACAAGCAGCAGGGCTGTGTCTGTGCCCCTCTCATCCATAGGTGCCAGGTCCATCACCCACCACACGGTTCAGCTCCGGGCTATCTGGGTTGTTGTCCTGGAAGTATTCCACTGCCTTCTGGATTTTGTCCATGCAAGTCAAGTATTCCTCCAACCTCCCCGTGGGGCTGAAAATAAAACCAGAAATAAAAAGTAGTGCCC